>JAPMJR010000043.1:0-182500 GCA_029783895.1 Triplophysa bombifrons | reverse complement strand
CTGAGTTTAATAATATCATAAATCTATACTCAATTATTTGTGTATAAGTCTTAATACTGCAAACGAAAAGCAATCAAAGCCTTTTCTTATAGATCAACTTTATCCGATGGCAAGGTTTAAAGTTTACACAAGCACATTCTTTAAATTCCACTTCACCGGCAAAAACCGTGAAATAAACATTAAACGGGGACCTTACCTCTCCGTCTTCACCGCGAGAGGAAAAACAACAACCCATGCTCACTTCAGAGGTTTTTCATTCCCATCAACAAAAAAAGTTAAAATGAAAGTTCATGGTGACGTGCGTCACAGTCACATACAGTCAAAGCGTAGCTCCCACGTGACTATCAGGTGCACCTGTACAATATTTACCGTGGATTTGAGGAATGTTTGTAGTTCGTCACTGTAAACGTTGTCTCTCAATTTCTTCTAGATATGGATGTATTTGTATGCTTTAAATGCTATATGTGTGGTTTATTCTCTAAGAAATGATAATATAATGAACGGTCTAGATTGAATATAGCAAATCTCTTCAAACTCGTTTGACTGCCGAGAGATTCAAACTTTTTTATTTTAAATTTTAGAAACCCTTTCATGCCGACAAAAAGGATGATCTTCAGTTTTAATATTAAACTGCAGTGCGTATTTGTTGCTAGATCTCTTTTATGTATGAAGCAAATAATTCGACAAAGTTTTGTTTATGTTCCCCATGTTTTCCAGTCGCCACAAACAATTCTCTACATTGGTGTCTAGGGGGCGCCATTGAATCACTGTGATGAGCTTGGATCACTGTGGCTGTACAGTGTGAGCTTTGTAATATTTCCTCTGTTATGTATTTTTTAAATCTGCAGTGAAATTCTTGGGATTCTGTCCTTCTTATGAGAACCTTACCTGGCTTCTGCTATGAGCGTTGATACACAATCCTGGCAAATCTACCATATTTGTAATAATCATGAAACATCAAGTCAGCTTATCAAGCCAAATCAAGAGCACATGATCATTTCAAGTAACACGAATTTAAAACAGATATCGGTACCATGAAGCCGGCTTAGATGGCTACGTTTAGGATTAGTTTCCGCCAACCCTGGGTTGTAGGCACCATAAAGGAAACTCAGCTTTAATTGGTGTTCATCGCCATGATAATTTACGTCCGGAGCAGGTTGATCGTGATTAGAGATCTCGCACCGAAACTGAACCAATCAGCGGAGAGTAAATTTGCATATAAGTGACTCACGTTACAATCGCTAGTCATTTTTAATAATGTTGAATTAAATACGAATATAAATATATATTACAAATCAAATTATGTTAACTATATAGGTAAAATCTGATTTTAGAGATAACATTTGCTGGCTTTCTCTTAAACAATTATTTTATATGCCATTGTTTTATTATACTTCCTACAAAATCTATTTCTTTGCATTGCAATTTTTATATTCTTGTCTGCGGTGCAGAACATCTATAGGAACACATTCAGTTTCACTGTGTTGGGACATTAATCTTCTTTGTCCACTAAAGTAACCTTCTATTAAACAGCTATAAGATACAGACAAAACTATTCATGGACAGTTGACAGCACATATCTTTTAACACAGCTATTTTAATCTTTTTTTTTAATCCACTTAGAATTCACCTAAATAATGTATCATAAATTAGGCCTACATTTTATTTTTAAATGTATAAGAAGCTTTTAATACTTTAATGCCCACAACATTCCCTAAGGCATTTGTGTTGTGCCAGTGCTTTAAGGATGGTAAAATGAATGGGGAACAGTACAAAACAGTAAATGTGTGTACTATATAGTCGTAATTCCATGTTGAACGCGATTGGTTTTGCGATGCCGAAATCACTCGTTCGTGTGCACGTGCGCGCAAACTAATCTTAGCTTCAGGATCAAAGCTTGAGTTGACAAAGAACTCCATGAGCTGCTTCATGGTAACAACAAAGCTTGATCACGTTGGTTTGGTTTTGTCAACCCCAAACTAATCCTGTAACCCTGAGTTTGTTCAGCTACATTCATGGTACAGTCCACTGTCCTACAAATGTGGACACGAAGCCTTTACAAGGCTTGAAATGTAGGCAGCTCAAAACATGTAGGCCTATTTGATGTCAAAAATACTGTCTGACAGGCAGGTCAAAAGGTCATGATGGCCAAAAAATAACACCATAAGATACCCCCAAAATATAGTATGAAGGCCAATAATGGAACATGTCTAGATTTTGACTATTGTCTAAGTTTTAAAAAGTGGGAAGCTCACTTTGTGCCTATGTGTTCCTACCTGGTTAATGCACGGAAGGTTGTGGGTTTGATTCCCAGCAAACACGCATAAAACATACCTTTAAGACAAATTGCATAGGATTGAAGCATGTGTAAAGTATTGTTAACATGTATGATGCCCAATTAAGAATGCTGTAGTAGACAGCACACTAGATTAGAGTGCCTATAATGATGTTTGGTTAATGCTGTTTGGTTAGGCGCCTTTAAGATGCCCAGAATTGCTGTCTAGTTAGGCAGCTCGCAATACTTTGAGACGCTGCTTTTATTTTGTGACTTTGAGTGCCAAGTGCTTGAAAACACAAAAGAAGTCGAGCTAAACAAAGCTCAACCAGCTGTTTGTAATTTGCCTTCTTTATGTGCTGCTCACAAACAGCCGCTACCTGCTGTGAAACTGGCGCGCTGAGCGGGTGGGCCGCGCGCACTGTGATTTCCCGCGCAGATCGGGAACGCACCGTATCATTTCGCTGTCATCCGCGCGCCCGTTTGCTGAGCGCATAAGTGAAGGTTTGCGGAATAAAGAAGTATTGATGGGGCACATCTCCGGATGCAGGTGTTTGTGCTGACAAACGAGGAAAAAGCGCTTCACTAGGTACTAATTGAGCAGAAAAATGAAAAGAGCCGCAAGAATGAGACAGACGTCACGTGTGGGCGAAGAGACGCTCGTCCAACGCAAGCGATCATGTCAAATACAACAATGAACATGTGTGTGACCTAACTGACCGATCGGCAACATTTGCGATGTTTGCATTTTTGCAAAAGTGTGTTTTGTACATTAAGATCTTGTAAGAATTTCGTGGTCCTTGGCTGTGATTCGTTGAAGTAAAGTCCGGTTCGCGAACGAGTCATTCTTTAGAGTCGATTCTTTTAAACGGGTTGAATCAGTACACCAAATCGACTGAACCGTTTAATACAATTCGTTATTAAATATCGACGAGTTTTTGAGCTTATAACTTTGGAGGTTGTAACCTGCCTAACCATTTTGAGCAAAATAAATCATAAAACAAAACACATAATTTTCATTTTTGACTCAAGTCTGATTTAACAAGTGGTGTCTATGCAATTTATGCGCGATTATTTTAATATAATATATGCGGCCACGGTTCTGCTTTTGTATGTAGTTTTGCGCCACAGATGGCAGGTATGCGTCCCCCGCGGGCACGAGTCCGTGATGTGCGTCATCGTACACATTTCCCGCGAAAGTCCACAGCTTCATGGACTCTTCCAAGTGCTGCCACGAGCGGGGGAAGACGGACGAAGCCAACTTTAGATTCATTTTAGAAAGACATACGTGATCTTTTTAAATCTGTTTAATGTGGACGTGTTATGCATACAATGTGTTTTTTCTGTCTATAAAATGAATTAAAACCGAACATACAAGATTTTATTAAGTCGAAAGTGCACACGTTCCCCTCCGGTTTATTATAGCGTCCCGTCCGATCGTGTTGTCTTTTAAACCTTCCATTCATCCATTGTAGACGACAACACGCCGATAAACAAGTAAAATTGATTTAATTGTTAAAATGGTCAAAACCCGAAAAACTCATATGGAGGTAAGATCAAGAGTTTCTGTTTCTTAGCTTACTGACAGCTTGTCGAGTATGTGTAGTGTGCAGACTTACAGTACTTAGTTACGCACGATCGTGACTTAAAACACGCGTGCACGTGAACGCACAAGTCATTTAGAGTAAAGTTTGTCCAGTTGTTGTGTAGTTTTATCTGTTGCATGCATGCATGTGTACGTATTCAAATACAGATTTTCTAAACCTGCCTTCAGAAGTTGTTAATTAATAAAAAAATCATATTCTTAATATTAAAAAGGCAATACCTCATCATCATGAGAATAATCTTTTTTTACTTTTATTAGTTGGAATAATGTCTATTGTGTTGTTGATTTATTATTAACGTAATTCTAGATGATTTGATGCTAATTGAAATAAATGTGTTTTCAGACCAAACAGATGGACATGATGGATCTGTCAGAGGAGAGCAGAGACAGTATACAGTCAAAGGTGGATGAAGACTCTTTATTTTCCCCAATGAATTTAGACTTTTCTTGTACTCAGAGTTTGCCTTCCATTTAAGGTTTTTAGATGCAGAAGTCACTGTAGTATAACACAATGCACGTTCAGTTTAATTAGGGTGACCATATTTCAGCTTTCAAAAAAGAGGACAGTCAGTGGGGGCAGGAGGCAGATGGACACCCACAGCGGGTGGAAAGATCGGGATGGGTGTAAATACTTGACAAATGCGTTAACAACCATGAAACTGTTACTGAACTTTAATACATAAAGTAATACATCCTTTCCAATCAACTTTTGGCCTTCAGCAATAGAATAATAACAAACAAATAAAAAAGTTTAGGATTTAAATAACAGCTTTAAAAAAAAAAACACTGCCGTTTCAAGGACATAGGTTAAAAAAAAATCACTTGCCATTAAAAAAATGGGCATCGTTAACGCTTTTCAGGTGCCATGTGCCACCCACTGAAAAGCAAGCTGCTCCTCTCGCTATTGGTTGTTGCCGTGGTTCTTAGGTAATGAGATGCACTTTGTTTACGTACGTGCGTGCGTACGTACATTACCGACCAATGGTGGCGAGCAAGAAGGTGTTGCTTTGCAAAAATTATAAAACGCATCTAATGAATGACGACTTTAGAACGTTAAACCCGAATCCCGGATATTTTGGAAATTTAGAAATCCCGTCCGGACGCAGTTTTTTTTTGTCGCAAAAAGAGGACATGTCCGGGAAAAAGAGGACATATGTTCAACCTAGTTTAATACAATTCAAATAACGTGGATCTACTGCCTGCCCAGCATCAGTAGATTGTGAAGTCATCACTGTGTCAAGTTTTGATTGGTGCCCATAAGAAAACGTTGACACAGAACATACAGAAATGTGACAAATGTACAGATACTTGTGTTTGAATATCAGGCACTTTTACTCCGAGCCCTAAATGCTTTCTGACCCTGATTTTATCTGTTTGTTATTTGTTTGGGTCGAGATAATCCAGCGAATTTGTTGAGTTGTCCTTGGATAAGCTTTGTTTGATTCAGGAAAGCGGAACATGTTAAACTGGCCGACTGTTCCTGACGTGATCTCTCGACAGCTTCCATCTGTTGTGAGGAAAATCATGAGTTACATTCACATACACCATCTCTGCATTAAAACATTCCCACAAGAGCTTTACATTTGAATTCAACTCCCTAGTTTCTGAATATCTAAAAATAAATAAATGTAGGACTTGCATCACTATTGATAATGTCATTTTGCTGGAATAATAATGTTCGGCGTCTCTTTCTGTGGCAGGATCTTTGCTTCAGATCCACATTTATTACAGACGAGTTAGCTCAGATCTTCATTGAAACGGACAGCGAGGAAGAATTTGAGGGTTTCGCAGACGAGTCCGACCGGAGGAAAACTGTGGTAGGCTAATATGAAATCTGCTCTTTATCGTGAATCATCATGCTATGACTTGATTTATTTTACACAAGAATTTCATCATAAGTGTCACGTAATAAAACATTACAAATTGCCAGATTGGGGGGTCTGAGGAAGACAGCGATGACATCGGCTTTTATTCCGAAGGGGAGGAGCCGGAACCTAAAAAGAATCGCAGCTCTGGACTGTGTGTGGCATTCAAGTTTCCTAGCAAGAGAAACTCCGCCCCTAAACGGCATGCGGCCAAACAAGGCATCAAAGAGGCCACGCCCACAGCCCCTCCCACCCTTACTCAGCCTGCAGGGAGAAACGGGAAGCGCGGTCGAAGTCAATCGAAAGAGCCGGTTTTATGTGATATTATAAAGAGCCAATCCAAACCCTCGGATCCCTTGACCAGCGTTGAGAGTCTGCTGACGGATGAAGAGATCCAAATATTGAGCAAAAGGGCAAAGAACATCCAAGAAAACAAAGCAATGGTACTTTTCATTCATTTTGTAAATGTGCTAAAAATATGACCATCGTTGTCATTTCTACTTTAGTTATTTTATCTTTGGAATCTCTTGGAAATGGCAACTTCTTTTTTTTGCAGCTAGCAAAACTGTTTGCAGACTTGTCATCTTTGCCTGACCTTTCCTCTAAAACAACTCCCACAGTAAGAACCCGTAAACACACACAATCTAACAAAACCTTTCTCTCCACTTATCCAGACTACTTCTTTTATAGCTTGTAGTCATGGTGTACTTCTAAAAGAAGATAAAGTGTTCTTCAAGCAGATATGCTCAAAGGAATAGCAAACAGCAATAGCTATAATGTAAACGGAGGACAGGTGATGTAAAAAAATGGTTTATATGTTGTGCTCTCACCAGAAAAAGAAATCATCCACTTCAAAACGTCGTTTCTCAGAGGTGCAGAGCGAGAGACGGAACCCGAGCCGCAAGGCGAGACCCCCGGAGCATTTCGGGTTGGAGAAGGAGGAGAAAGCAGAACCTCAAAAGAGAGAGGGCGGCAAAATCGACATCCAGCGTCTGATGGGGGCAAGAAACAGATGCTTTTCTACATGATCTTAATGGACAATTTAAATTGATCTCAAAGTGAAAATGATCTACTACACATGACAGATTTGCATTTTTTTTAATTTGACATGTTTGTTTTGATCATGTGCAGGTTGATGAGGGTCAGCGAGACGTGAGGCCCAAACAGAGGAAGCGTCGGTCACGCGAGTTCCTTCGTATGCCAGAGGACATCACCCAAGAAGAACTGGATAATGTCGCCGATCGCGCAAAAGACAAGATCCTGGATAAAGAAAATGTAATTTATTTTATTCATCGACTCGGTTTGGAAGTTCGTGCGACTCTGTAGTTTTTGGCATGCGTTTGATGTGTTTATGTGTCGTGTCTTCAGGGCAGCACGTGTCATCAGTGTCGTCAGAAGACCCTCGACACGAAGACAGAATGCAGGGGTTTGTACTGCCAGGGGGTCAAAGGTCAGTTTTGTGGCCCCTGTTTACGCAACCGTTACGGGGAAGATGTCCGCGAGGCGCTGCTGGATCCCGTGAGTGTCTCGTCTGAATATCCCAACTGAAGATGATCATTCTGTTAGTTTGTTGAGAGTTGTTAAGCACTTTTTGTGGATCATTTGTTGTGTTTTCCACAGACGTGGGTGTGTCCCATCTGTCGTGGTGTGTGTAACTGCAGTCTGTGCAGGAAGCGTGATGGACGCTGTGCTACGGGCGCTCTCACAAACCTAGCCAAGTACTACGGCCACAGCAACGTAAAGGAGTATTTGGAAAGGTAATTCAGCATTTTAGTCGTGTTTAAATAAGATCTTTAAAGGTGTAGTCTAGGAACACTAAGGCAGCTGGCTTTTGGGGATAACATTTTTTTTTTTTTAAATCGTGTGTTGTCTTGTATGTTTGTTACTCTGTGTGTTAAAATCTGAACTTTACAATTAAAGACTTTGTTTTGTTTTTAAAGTCTACAGAAGGAAGTGGAGTGAAGACAGAGTGTCTGGCACTTGTGATCCGAACCGATACTGTACCACTTCTGATATTTTACCTTTGACACTTTTTAAGCATGTTTTTTAAGAACAGATATGCAAACCACTAGTGTATTTCTAAACGTCCTGATTTTATACTGTTCTTTGATTTCAAATAAACCGTTTCTTGCAGATGATTCGCACATGCCTACAAGCATATAAAACATGTTTCTGACTGAAAAGCATTTTGTCATTTGCACATTTGTTGTCATTTTAATAAGCTTTAATAAAAATTTTCTTGTTTTATATTTCTTGTGTTCTTCCCTTTGTTTATTTAAAGTAATCATCATATTTCTATTTCAGGATAAATATGATTACAAATCGCCAAATTTACAGTGTTGGTGGTGATTTAAAAATCACCTAAAATAGAAAAAAAAAAATGAATGCATTATTATATTACTGTAATATTTTTAGTAGCGTAAATGACAAAATATTGCAGAGAGTAAATTAATTTATTTTAGTGTATTTTTAATCTTTGGATAGCACATAATCTCTATTGCTGAAATGTTGGACGTCAGCAATCTAGTCAAATTTCAAATATTAATTAAAAATGTTTTAGCGACACGCTAATGTTAATAATTGTAATGTTTAAGCAAACGACTGCAAAACTGACGCTAGGCTTGATAGTCATGGATCTCCTGCAATGGCATGTAAACACTTCTTTATTGTCATACAGTATAGAATATTAACGAAAATATTCTTTTTGTAGAGACAGGTGCTCTAAAACACACACACCAGCTGTTTCACCGGATTACATTTTACATTTGGAGCTACACTACAGGACAGAGCTGTCAATCAAATGAGAGCCCACTTCCCACCTGAAATCACCCACGTCTTGTTCTTGTCACCGTCTCTCTGCTTCTGTCACTGACTTTACACTTTGAAAAGTTTCCTGCATGTGACCATACACGGCTGATAAGATCTTATATCGTTTTTTAGGGTGTAGGTTGGGTGTTTTGAGTAGCTGCTGGTACAAACTCTCCCTAGGTTGGATTTTCTGCTCTAAATATGGCTGTACAATGGTCCATCCAATTTTTTTCACCTGTTTATTGATCTGCCAGGTGAAAATCATATGTTTGATTGCTAAGTAAAGTAACTGCACAGCTCATTTTAGCTCAGACAATAGATAACTGGACTAGAGATTAATGGTTTGGGTGACAGGTTTGCGTCAACCTCTGAATATGTGAGATACAATCTACTGTAGCATCTCAGACAAGTGAAATTGTAGAGCGCACCGTTAAGTGTTCCCTTGACAGGTCAAGGTCAGGCATTTGACCCACATGTGTACATAAAAATAACAAACAATAAAGAATTGGACTTGACATTGTACATTTAAGACAGAATTAATCACTTTAATTTCAAGTGTTATGCAGGCAAATATTTTTGTTTTCATTTTCTTTTCCCCCCTCAACATAACACGTTTGTACAAAGTTATTTAAAAATATCAATAAACTGGAGCCTTTAAGGCTAACCTGTCAAAAAACCCATTATCAAATGCCATGAGGACAAAGAAACATCTTAGAAAAATGATTTACAAATGAGGTGTCACTAGAAAATCTTAAAGAATATCGGCCGCCACAGAAAATATTACCAAAAACATCTATATTTATAATCGTTTGGTATCAACCATGTCTTTTTCAACGTTTTTTTCTTCAACTTTTTCTTTTGAAACAAGTTATGTTCTGAAAACTCAAGATAAATTAAAAGCCATGGTTAAACTTTCTAAAAGGACCACGTTTAGAAATAACAGATCATTACTAAATAGTTAGCGGAAATGAACCATGCAGCACATCATCTCTGCATTAACAGCGCACGATACACATTAGCAAATACTAAGAGAAGGATAAATAATAAATTAGACACACGCGCTCACACGGGCATCATCTACTCGTGTGTTGTGTGCTGACCAAAAACAGGGGCCTGAAATGAACTACAAACAAAAAACAATACTCGAAAACACACGACGAAACGCCACCACACGTATTTCTGAACATCAAACTGATCTAAGTGGCTTCAGGGTCTGATCTGTCCCATGGTGACCCGGCAGAATCATCTGGTATCAGTCCAGAAGGAGGGGTTGTATGGATGTAACAGGGTTGAATCTCTTTGGAGGGAGCGTGAGAGTCTACGGACGACAGGAGAACACATTCAAATGAAAAGGGCCGGTTTGTCTACATCTCACCCGGACAGACGGAGCAAAGAAAGGGGCTTAAAAAGATCATCGGGACCCTCATCGAAGTACCCAGTCTTCACTGGCCACAGTGTTCACCATCGTATAAAAAAGATTGTGTGGTCGACTGGGCACTACTGCACGCAAACACAGTCGAAGCCCATGTCCCCCTGCCCAGCCGTGACATAGTGGTACTGCAGTAAGTGTTAAGGCATCTGAGTACAGTTTATATAAGATCAGAGATCCTTTTTTTTCTCGTTTTTCTGAAAGAAACCTATTCTACCCCTTAATAATGTAAACATGGTTTTACAAAGATTGTCTGTATAGTATTGCCTTCATTTAACATAGAAAGCCCGATTGTTTTTCTTTTCTCTTTTACTTTGTTTTTTACAGAAATCATAAGTTTTTCTGAAAACTGGAATGCTTTATTTGTAAATCTAATGTGCTTTTTTTACTGGCCACTACCGCTGCTTCTCCTACATAAACGTTGACTTTGAGTGTCGGTTCGCGTTGCTCTTGTGCAGGGCAAATCAGTAGAACTCCGGAGCTTGAAATTCTAAAGAATTCTGTATGTGAGACTCGCGCTGAGCTTGTGCTAAGGCCCTCAAAACTTCCTGACCATTAGGTGCTCTTGTTTTAAGCCCGACAGTATGCACACTACAGACCAATGCATGACTCCAAGATTCTCATCCCCCACCGGAACAACAGATACAGAATATTTTGTGCATAGCGACAGATTTTCAACTATTCTCGGGAACATCTTGTGCTACTCCAAATGAAACAAACTCATCATCCAACGCGTCACATCACGTCTTTTATCATCTCATAGCATTTCCATTCTCTTTAGATTATTCTTCATTATATTTTGATAATATTAAATTTCCATATGAAAAATCGACTACGCTCAAACAGCTGTCCATCGTCGATAGAAAAGAATGAAGAACATAAACAAGTCAACATATAAACAAGCCGACAATATTCCGGTGCTCTTAGACGATTATATCTGGAGGGAAAACTACTCGAACTCCTCCTCTAAATTGTTTGAGGTGGTGGGCGTGGCCGGGTTAGAATCCGGCTGGAGCGACGCCACGGTGACGATCCCTGGAGACCCCAGGACCTCGTCCACCTCCTCCTCCATGTCCTCTGTGGTGATGATGGTAAGTGCCGCCCCACCCTTTTTGTTCTGGTGGGTTTTGATGTGCTTTGACAGGTGGTCGCTCCGCATGAACCTCTTGGAACATTCCGGACACTCAAACCTCTTCTCTCCTGATCAGAACGGAGACGATTGTTAGTTTGTTCAGAGCGAAGCAAGAAAAGATACGGATGTGTCGTGACGGGTGTGCGCGCACCTGTGTGTGTCCTGCGATGTCGCTGGAGCTCGTCGCTCCTGGTGAAGCGTTTCCCACAGAAGATCCAGTTGCAGACGAAGGGTCTTTCTCCCGTGTGCCAGCGTAGGTGAGCTCTCAGGTGAGACGTCTTACCGTAAACCTTCCCGCAACCCTCCATGTGACACACGTGCTGCTTCTTCTTGGACGGATCGCTGTTGTTTCTGTGAGAATGCAGAAGATAAAGATCAGAGTTCTGTGTGCATCATCAGACCATGACAATTTTTTATGTAGAACATTTTGTGTACAGATCTCCTCTGTGCATGTGTGTATTCAAATTAGGCACCTGGAGATGTTTCAAGATTTAAGGTACGACAACAAACAATGATATTGAAAAGGTCATTTTCTAAATACAGTTATTCCAATTTTCTCACACTAAGCTAACGTATGGCTTTATTCCTTTAACTATTCAACAAACATCCGTGCCCCCATGGTCTTTCAAATCGTTCTTTACCAATCCATCTCTTGAAAAGTCCCACATTCCACTCTCTTCTCTCACATACCTCCCCTCTCCATCCCTGCAGTTGGGACAGGAGCAGGCCACCCTGCGGAGTCTCTTGCTGGGTTGACCCTCCTGATCGGATGGGCTTTGGACCTGTCCCATCTGATCCGGGCTCACCGCGTTCAGGGTCGTGCTGCTGATATTGCCAACGGTGACCGTCACAGGGGTGGACTGACCTTTGACCCCCTCCTGACCCTGCTGCTGACCTGTGGGGATTTACAAAACATCACTGATGATTAAATCATAGCATTCCTGATTGTAAGAACAGCACAATCAATGGATGAGCAAAACTCTATTTTTAAAGGACTGGTTTCATTCACAACTGATGAAAAAACGTTTTGGACACAAACATATGGAGTCATTGGGGTTTATTATGCTTTATGAGTAATGTCCAGCAGATTCAGGATTTTATGATTTAACTTTGATTTAACACAGATATAACTTGCACTCTTAAATCTGACCAATTCTACACTATCCAATATATTTAAGATGTAAGACCAAATAAAATAAAATATGTAAAACATATAAAAAGTATGATTATTAAAAATGAAGAATTTTCTAAATAAATCTAAAGTATTGTTCGCCTCAGTTAGCGCAGTGTTGTATGAAACCAGCATTTACGTCTTCAAGAACCGGCAAAGAGGGTGGAACCAAACTTAAGAACAAGAACAAAGAGTGTGAAATCGAACACCATCAGCAGGAAACAACATTCAGACTCCAACTCATGAAATATGAATGCCTTAACTTGCCTTTTTACTTCTTATGTGATAAAAAGCTTTAGAGAGCTGACAATCATCATCTGCTTCACAAAATGTAATTACATGTCAGAACGTTTGTATCTCAATACTTCTCACCAAACTACGATAATAAAAATAAAAAATTTATTCAAGTTTCCGTCATCAATAGACATGACTTCTTTCATAAAAAACAAAAGGAGATATTAGACAATATATTTGAAAGTCAAGCAAGTTTTGAATGAAAGCCAGTGCATGATGACAGAATGTATAAACAGGTGAGATGTCACATGACAGGCGAAGTCTGACCTTGCACACCTGTGATGGTGAGAGGGACACCCTGCATCTGGACTCCAGCTGTCCCCAAGCCCGCAATGTTCACCGTCTGCACCCCTGTGCCGGAGGGCAGCTGTGCCGCGCTCAGCGTGATGGGTGATCCTCCGAGCGTCAGCGGGGTGATCTGAGTAAAGGTTCCCCCGCTGGCGTTCGACGTCACAGGTGTGAGCGTCAGCTGTTGTGGCATGCCCGCGTTCTGCACCTGCACAGTCTGCCAGCTGATCTGCCCCGAGGGCGTTAGAGTGGGCGTTCGGATCAGAACCTGGGTTGGGTTCTGAAAGGCCTGAAGCTGGAGGTTCTGCTGAACCGGCTGTAAAGTCTGCCCGGGCTGGATCTGTATGGACCCCTGGACAACCTGCTGCTGGGGCTGTTGGATCTGGAACTGTTGGAGAACGGGGTGGCCCACAATTTGGAACTGCTGAAATTGACCAGCCTGCTCCGACGCTGGTTGGAGCCCGTTGGACTGGGCCACGTCTGACTCACCCGACTGACCGTCCTTCTGGCCATCGGCAGCTACCGTTGATATTGTCGTGCCATCCGTGGTTGTCACGACGATGGAATCCGTGCCCGACGCGGTCGTTGTGCAGGTGGAAGCACCCATGGATTCTGCCGAACTTGTGACGGTTGTGGTTATCAGCTGGTTGCCGTTAGCAATGCATCCATCACTTGTTTGGACCAGCTGAACCGATCCGCCCCCTCCCCCCATGTTGTTGATGACCGGTAGAGCCAAGGTCATGCCGCCGAGGTTGATGGGTAACGTGGTCACCATGGGACCTTGCGTGCCCTGGATGGTTTGCAGCTGAAGAGGGAACGACGGCCGGATCTGAAAGGGAATCGTCTGATTGGCTAGATTCTGTGTGACGATGCTGGCTGAGCCCGCCCTCTGGGGCGTGGCGAAGATGGCTTGGTTGTTTCCGGTGGGGATGAGTTGGATCTGTTCCGGCTGAACGTTTAGGGGGTTGCTGGGGCTTATTTGGATTTGCTGTCCATCTGCGGTCTGCAGGTGTGGAATGACCTGGTACTGGATGCCGCCTGTTGAGTTAGGCAAATTCTGCACCTGGATGATTTGAAACTGCTGCTGCTGTCCGGCAGGTGCATTATTGGAAGCCACCGCCTTCACCTTACGCCCCACCGTGCCTTCACCGGTCGCTACGTTGGCCGTCTGCTGAATGCAGTCCTTGGGGGCGGGGGAAGTGGCTATGATCTGCCAGCCGTTTCCTGTTAACTGCGCAGGCACCAGCTCGATCTGCTGCGTGGGGTTCTGGAGCTGCAGCAGGCCCTGATTGGGGTCGAGTATTATCTGCTGCTGTGTTGCTGCCTGACCTTCACCTCCGACTCCTCCTATTTTACTGCATGTCGCTGCAAGCAATGCGAGGGGAGACGGTTGTGCCTCCTACACACACACACACAAACAGCGTTAAGTTAGTGTCAGTAAATGAGGGCGGGTTTACAGGAAGAGTTGCTGGGTGTGTGTAAACCACTGTGTCACAATTTCCCAAACAAGGGCTTGAGAGAGAGAAACTCATTGAGTGATTTTAATACTTCTAAAAGTCAAAGATGCAAAGAGACTGGGACGAGAGAGATGGTTGGTTAACATTGGTTTTAATGTCATTTAATTGGTTTTGCAAACCTTCCTAAATTAATCATATTTCATTTTCTTTCATTTCTCTATTCTATACAGAAACCTTTAAAATACAGTCAAGTCCACGTTTTTGGACTAACTTTGAACTACAATTTAACTGAAAAAATAAAACCACTGTACTCGAGCGGTCTTCAACAAAACAATTGTCCCACATTTCTCCAATTCCTTCAACTTTATTTCCAAGTGTGATTAAATACAGATTTTGGGGACCCCCTCTCTAGTCTGTTGAACACATTCTGCAACTCTTAAAAAGATGAAAACAGCCACATAACCCAGCTGACACATGTGTGCGCAACAGGAGGTGAGACAGGAACACCGGTCGACCTGCAACGACCAGGAAGTGCTTTCACCAGCAACACCCAAACTTCACATTTCTGATACCTGCGATCCTGAACTTTTCCTCTTCGTCCCCGCATCGCCTCCACCGCTCTTCCCCCCATCTGTGGCCATGGCTTCCTTCTTTTGATCTGCAAAAAGACCTTTATGAATGGTGTGTGTGCAGTCACAAACTGAATAAATGCAACATCGCACATCACAGGTGGGCTTTTTAATCATGCAAAACCATCACAGACATTCAAAAACATAAAAACATCTTCCCCAGGAGGGCTGTGCCTCCTTTGCACGCACAACGCAAGCCTCAATACTGATCAATAGGCACGAATAAACAACACATCCCACATGCTATCAGGGGGGACACATATGGAGAGATGGCACAGACACACGCATTGAGAATTAAGGGGTGGAGACGCATAAGGAGGGGAGGGTACGTACCACTCATTCCGCATTAATAAAACCCGGAGAGGAGTTGTTTAAGAGAAAAAAGGCCGGACGCCGTGGAAGGCAGGCAGGCAGAAGGCAGGCAGAAGCCCAGCAGAAGGACGGCCTATTTTCTCCAGCGGCCGCAGACTGTGGCGCAGCTCTGACGCACGGACCCACCCCGTCAGGAAGGGCGGTGCCAATGCAAAAACACCCTTCTATAACGGAGCGCAAAATGCCGATAGATTCCGAGCGGCTCAGGGTCGACAGCAGCCCTCCTGCGCGACTTAAATTCGCCCAATTTGTTCAGTTAGTTTCGCAATTGAATAAAACTCCTTCGCGGATGTACATGAAGGTCTGTCAGAGAGCTCCGTCGGCGCGAGGGCCCACCCACTCTCATTTAAATATATGCGAATGCCAAACCGTCCCGCCCGGCCGTTTCTCTCTCTTTTTAGTGCGCCTCGGATGAAATCCCCGCGCGGAATTCACTCGTCAATATTTGCCGAAATTCCAATCGTTGACTTTTTTGATGCACAATTGCATTTGAGGCACACTAAAATTGCTATGGCTTTTGTGGGCGGATGCACCCCTCCCACATATTCAGATTGGACGGCAACGCTCTGCGGACGAGGGGGCGGATGGAGGTTGTAGTTTTACGACGCGAGACGTCGATTCCAACAAACGGTCGCGCGGACTACAACTCCCGTGAGCTGCCGCGACCGGTCGGGTGACGTTTCGGAAAGGGGAGTTCTCATGTTCGGTTGTTCGGAATGAAGAAGGGCGGGCTCTTGTGGTATGTGGGGGTTGGGCGAGTGGAAACGGGTGGAGAGAGACGATCCACCGGCCCAGTTCGGTTACAAAACGCACAGCCCACTCAAAACACGCCCTAGTTCACACGCAGTGCATCGCAACTGTTGAATATAAGACGCAAAACTGCACCGCGTCGTTAAAATGTCGAGTTTTACGTTTAATGTCGAGGGATTCACACTACTGACTACTGAAACTAATGGGACGCCGTTAAAATGAACGAACGTCACTGTATAAAACGTAAAGGTTCAAGTTCACTTCCAGATTTCATTTGATGTGCGTTATAAAAAATAAAGTTAAGCACAAATATTGAGACGAAACATTTGATTGAAATAAGGGAAACATGCATAATATAAATAGCATAAAATACATGGTATTAATATACATATATATTTAAATAGTTTTAAATCGTAATCGATTCATATATTGCTTTAAAACAGACTTATTGAATATTTGGACAAATTCTGTCTTCCCAAACTTGTTCATGATTAATGTGCTGAACAACTCTAACACACCTGTGTGAACTTAAAGAGAACACTGACTTCATCCGCTATATCACCTTGACACAACTGCGCACAGGTAATGACACAGAAGTCTCAGGTGATCAGAGAAACAGACTTTATTTATGTTTGATGTTTTGTTATTTAATGCATTTGTGTTCTGCGTGACATGAGTGAACAAATACTGTAGCCTGCGTGACCCTAAAAACCCGCAAATATATCATTTATGCTTTACGTTGTGATTCTGGTCTCGATAAGCTAAACGTTCAATTGAATATTTATGTCATATAATATGAATTTACTAAATTGATTTACACAACAATAGTTTATTGATCGCTTAACTGTCTTTGCATGAAGGTGCAAGAACGCTATTTTAGTTATAAGGTTTTGCGGACTCATTGATGCTCTCTGGCGGTCAAACAATGAATTGCATTCGGAATATAAGCTGAAAATTTAAGGCAGTGTAGTTAAATGAAAATACTATGCTTTAATGAACTGGTTAAAGAAAAATGACAATATTTGATGTTTGACAACTATTTTTTTGTTAGTAAAGGAGGAATTTATTTCATCATTACGTTTTTTTCCGTCTGATCACAAAGGCCTTTTTTGTTGAGAGGCTCTATGTACATTTTTATATTGAAGAAAAATCACATCCTGGTATCGTTTAAAACTGTTTTAGAATTGTCCATTGTCAAATTGTCAAATTGTAAATGCAACACCAAACCACAACACATTTCAGACCTCAAAGCTAAATTTGGTTATTTCAGTGCACATGACCAGAAGGGGGCACTAGATGAACTGGAAACACCTCACTGTCTTCTGTAGGTGAGCAATTTACTTCAGTCAACTTTGTGGTCAACTTTCTATGACATTTTATTAAATAACTAAACAAACACAAGTGAAAGCATAAACAGAATGTTTTACTTTCCCTCTCTCATGTCATTTAGCTTGCGGTCTGCAGTTGACACTTGGTATTTTTCTGTAATTGCAAACTACATGTGACATACTGTAAAAATCTATACAATAAAAGAAAGAAGATTTTTTAATGAGAGGTTCTGCGTGCACAATAGCAGGGTTTTATTGCTTTCATATCTCTTGTTTCCTACAGCAATTAGACACATTTTCGGTCTTCTTAGAACTGAACAGATTCTTGTTAAAAGATAGTTTGAAAAGCTCTTCCACGTAACTTACATTATGTTGTGTGGTTTTATTTAAAGTAGGTTTGTGAGTGTGTCTATTGTTTTATGTGTACACACCTTAGTGAATGTGTGTTCCTGTATGACAGGCGTCTCCGTGTCTCTGTGTCTTGCGGGTGAAGGCAGATTTACTGCCATTCTAGTGAATGATCTTTTTTGGCACGCTGCATGCTTGTTCATGAAGTGAGTGCGTACTCACTCGAGAAGGTGTTGACAGGATTAACGCCACCGTCTTTTAACCCTTCAGTCACTGTAAAGGCCATTTGTCAAGATCTAAAAAGTTTAGCTGCTCTTGTCAACAGGTGCATGAATGAAGTGTGTTGGAACGGATAGAGAAACTTACTCAGACAAACAGAGATATTGCGTCTTGCTCCATTTGTGTTGAAGTGTTTAAAATAAAACTGGTCCTGTTTTTCAGATCAGTATATGTTACAGTGCGTGTGATGTAAGGAGGCAGTTTTGCCCCTCAGGGCGACATAAATCACATGTCTTTTCCACATTAACCATAGGACTTGTGTATCTTGACATCAGGCATAAACAGTCCTAACAACAAAGAATATGTGTTAATGCTGTTTTATATCTGTAATGTGTGTGTTTCTTTTAATGTAGGTTAAAGGAAAACCTTATGAAATGTCAATACAGTGTGTGCGTGACTCCGATCTGTCTGGCTTCTTTAATGTTCCTATTGCTCAATGACAGAAGCAGGTGAACTTAAACGTTCAAAATTATTTCTGGAATGTTTTAATGTGACATCGATGTCTCAGCTGGTAAACATCACGGACATCTAACACACTCACACATTGCATTGGATTTATAAACCTCAAGGAATCCAATTCTGTCATGAATTATTCACCCTTAAGTTGTTCTACACCTGTATACATTTCTTTGTTAGCAACTGCAATTTTTGGGGCAGTCAAATCGCAATAGTCAAAGGTGCCTTTGGAACTGTTTGTTTTTCTAAATTCTTTAAAATAGCTTATTTTGTGTTAGAGGGGACAAAAATACAAAATATAATCTCTTTCTTGCATGACAAAGACAGAGACCCTATGTACAATACCAACATATTCTGAAATTTGTGAGGATTTTCTGAACAGATCAAAGGCAGATAGAAACTTTTGTTTCTGAAGAATCACGTTCTGTTCAGAACTATCTGCAAAACATTAATTACAGCAACACATTTTCAAGCAAAACAAACACAAAATGTACTCACAATTGTGTAAAAACATAAAATTTAGTGTTGTAATAATGTGTTGACATATATAAAAAAGTTACATTCACCTGCTTTATGACAATTATTTCCTATTTTAGGACGCATAACATTTTGTTCAAGATATCTATAGTGTGAATGATCATTTTAGTTAGATATATGATGGTATTTCAACACATAATTGAAACATTAAGTTTCCGTTGGTTTTGGCAGAAAGCAATCTGACATAAACTGTGGGGCAGGTCAAATGACTTTCTAGAGATGAGTATTTCTGAAATAACATGATCATGTTTATTGTTGTAATTAAGACTGTTGACATTGCTGACTATTTGGCCTTTAGGGTTTTATATTGTAAAATGTCATTAATGAAAATAATGTAATTATGGGGGTTCTTATAATAGGAAACTAGCACTGATGGCTGGTGCTGTGTCTTTAAATATGAAGAAAAAAAAAGTCCTCAACAAAACCTAAAACAAAACTGTAGTTTGAGATGCTCTCCTTGAATAAAACATTCAACCTTGAGTTGAGTCATTTGAGGAGTCCGGTCACATGACATAGAAAGCTGATCCTGATTGGTCCTCCTGTGTGAATTTAAAGTGCTGATTAACCCTTTAATTCAATTTTTTAGAGAAAACTTTGTTCTTTAAAAAAAAGTCGTGTGCACATTTACAAAAAAAAACATGGTATACTGTAAATAAGTCACAGTATAAGAGTAATTGAAAAACTCAATTTGACAAAAAGCTTTCGAATTTTGCATAGTTTTTTTTTTATATAAATGTAAAACAAAGGTCATTAAAAATTCAGTCATGCTAAAAACGCATGTTAAAGGAAACTTTGTTTAGTTTTTAATGCAAAATCACATTTTAAATTAAAATTATTATTTTTATATATATTCATATATATTTTATTTAAAAAAAAATTGTATTTGTATGTTCATCATTTTTACATTTTATGGATTATATAGCATTAGGTGTGAAACATGGTTTTCTTTAAAAATAAGAAGTCCCTCAATCTAAAATTGCTGGGTTGTTTCACTCATGGTTAAGATCTGGAGAAACACAACCATTGGTTTAAATTAACCTACAAATGTTCTAATTCTACTCAACTTTTTTTTTGTTGTGACATGTTTCTCTCTTTGAAAATAACGCTTATTAATGATAAAACCAAAAAAATCGTAATAATCTTTCTGAAAACTTCAGTGGTCTTTCTGAACTAAATATTTGTAATATTCCTTAGATATGTGTTGGTCACTTGTGTCTGTTGACATCCAGGAAGATCGCAGCATATAAATACATTTAAAATAAATTTACTGCCACTTTTGACTATGTTAAGTAATAATTTAGTTTGATTTGTGTCTTCTCATGTCAATGAAACAAAACACTAATCTTCATTATTCTGTACCAAAAAAAAAAACATTTTTTTACAGCCCTTCACCCTCACGCCTCATGAAGGGTGAAAGAGCACTCGTGTTTCAATCTTGTTCCATTACACCTGCCAGGCCAATCCAAGCACACAAATGACTCCAGCATCACCTCATCAGCCCAAGTATTTTAAGATCAAACAACAATACTATAAAGCTGTCCAGCATATGCTAAAGCCTTCCCCACCCATTACAGTTCACAGGGGGCTCGAAGGGTGAATTCATCTTTACCCCGGGACACCTTTTAGCCCCGGGTGAAAGCATGATTGGTCAATTGCTCTGGGAACTAAACGCATCCAAACCGCCCTCTCTCCTCAGCAGGACGACCAAATGACAGCACATGCAGAGGGACCGAGCCCGGGTGAAAGAGTTCTGATGCTCACAGCGGAGACAAACCTGAGACGTGAAGATCTGGCTGCTGTTGATCAGATGAAACAAGTCACTTTAGACAGAGCTGTGACTCACAACATCATCTGGAAGCAGTGCCAATCCTAGATGTCTGGGGGCCCTAAACTTGTGAGAAATAAAAAATAAATCGCTTAACAAACTCAAACGAATGAAGACAGAAAGAAAAAAAAACATTAAACTGGGGGTAAATTTTACACTTAAACAGTTACTGGACTGGAGAATTGTTTTGTAAGATATTTATTGCATAATTTGGCAAAACTTAATAAGACTTTAAAATAGTACAAAAGCACATTCCCTTTTTTTCTTTTGCTTCGCCTTGTTGCCATTTTTTTCTCCGCCCAGATGGTTAGCTCCATTTTAGGGCCATGCTCATATCTAAAGAAAGACGAATTTCTGCACATTATGCGTCTTACCTGCAGCTCACTGCATGATATCCCAAAGGCAACAGTAATTAAATAAATTATGTATTAAAAAGGAAATTTCAAAAATGTTTTCTCTAAAGTTGAATCTGCAAGTTATGAAAAAATAGTATCTTGTTTACAATAATGTTTTTGATTCGGTCCTCAAGGGGGACCCCATGTGGTGCAGGGGCCCTACGCAACCTGCATAGTCTGGGTATAGTAACGATTGGCTCTGTCTGCAAGACATGACTTGCGAGACTTAAATTTTTAGACATTTTCTTAAAAGAAAGAATGGAGTTTTATGATTGAAGGAGTGTTTGAAGTAACAGTTTACTGTCCAAAGGTATTCCTGTCTCTATCCAGCTCAGGTCTAAACTTCACATTCTCAACTGATGTTTCTCCTTGAATTGTTTTGGGGAATTAAGAGAATCAAACGAAAGTGTGATTGTGGAAACACATGAAGAGTTCATGTTGAGACCTTCACTAATATTGACTTTTGATTGCAGACTTGACAAATCTGAGCTCAGTTTGACACATTGTTAACATCTCTTCAAACTCTAATGACACTTTATCCATCCGAGACACAAAAACGCCTCTTCATTTAGCCTTATTGATGTCTAAGCGAAATAATACACGTTTTCTAATTGTCTAAAGGCTTAAACAAACTACTAGACTTTTGCTCAGATTTTGCCAGTCTGTGCCAGTCTGTAGATTTGATCAGTTAGTGTGTTTTTATCAGAATCAGATCAGAAGTGTTTGTCTTGAATAGTCTTCAGTCTCTAAGCAACGATCAACAAGCCTTAAGTTAATTCCACCTGTTCTCTATGAAAGCAGCGACTTTAAGACCCGAGGTTGAACAGGGTTCGGTCTCATGATGTACATTTCCACTTCTAGGTGTCCCTTTACAATAAAGAGGCAATCTGTTTTAAGGGAGATCTGGCCAAGTGTGCAATCGCAAAACAATGAGGTCTTTTCAGAAGTTAAGTGCCCATTGTGCAGCTAAAGCATTGAGTAATTATACGCTCTTCACCAGACACCTTCTGCTCTTCAGACTGACGGACAGAAGGGGGGGGGTCATCAACTCTTGATGTTTTACAGCGGTAATGTGAACCCAACTCACATCAAAAAACACACAGACAGAACGTTGGAACAACTCTCTATGATGTTTGAATGTCACATACAGTAGACAAGCGCTTCTCTAATGGTTTCGTTTGAAAACCAAAATTTGACATTAATAGTAAATATTATGTAAATGTTCATATAAGCAAACACTGAAGTGTTTTTTTGTTATTAAACAACAAAAGACAACAATTCAACAAGTGAACCAATTTTAATATATGCTGCACCCCCCCAAAAAAAGAGTATGCACTAATCTTTGTGCATTAAGTGTGTATCAAAAATGTATGGAAGTACTGCGACGTACTTGTGAAAAATCACACATGAGATCGCTTTAATATCATAATTATTTCTACCAAACACAACTGAGATTAAATGGAGAGAACAAGGAAACTTTTGAACTCATCTGCGTCTCTGACAGAGAAAAAGAGTCAGAAATCTGATAAGTGTGTCTGTCATTAGAGTTTGAGAAGAGATGTCAACAATGTGTCAAACTGAGCTCAGATTTGTCAAGTCTGCCATCAAAAGTCAATATTATTGAAGATCTCGATATCAACTCAAACATTTCTCATCAAATTTACCCAAATCCAGATTATTTGACCTCTACAATCTACATTCATATTTTGGGTGTTTCGACAATCACGCTCTCATCTCTCCAAAGCAATTTTTCATGGGAGACTAAGTCGAGACTTTAAAGAAACACAACAGAGAACTACATCAAATCTCCTGAGCTATGAGAGAAAAAACACTAAGCAATAACATTGTTTATGTGTGTATTAGAGCTGATCTGGGATCAGTTGAGGAGCACTGATATATAAACCCATTGGAAACTCTCTCACTGCTACACTAAAGCGGTGTTTTTTCTTGTTCATCAGCAGATAAATGGATGTCAGACTTCCTGCACTCATACATCATGTCTTCATGTTGGTGATCACTGCCTGCCGTATCTTCATTCTTCTCACAGAAGTATTTAACCTTCGTCCTGCGCAATGTCAGTCGGCCTGCAGACTCGTCCGGATCCTCCCGAAGGAATCAGAGAAACAGAGAGATTAGATGAAAACTCTTCTGGAGAAAGCAAGCGATCGAGGGTCAATCTCACGCAAACGGCATAAGTGATACATTACATGTATTATTTAAAGTATCAGAATCCGTTGCATTCAGACGGTCAGTCTCACAGGTGCCATGGAAAGGAACGTCACTCACCAGACGACTTTGATGAGTATCACAGGTCATTTGTTCCTTTAAGGTCTGAGAGATCTCTTGACTGGTCTTTCTCGACTTGAGATGAAACTAAAAGATTAGAGACGGAGGTGAGGTCAAACGCAGGTCACTGCCTCAAGATTCAGCCCGGATGTCACAAGTCTTCTGATCAATCTTCCTTATGAGAAATGAATGAGACTGATGCATCTTTGATCTCGCTGTGTTGAAGTGTACAGACGATACACACGCGCAGGTCAGCCGTGAGAGCTGATTTAGCCCTCAGCAAAACAGGAAGTTAAAGAAGGTCATTAGAACTTAAATTGCTTAATTGATTTGTTCTAATGGAAGTCAACATGTATGAACAGGAAACGTATAACTGGAAGGTTTCAGCTGAGGAGACGTTATAAAGTTCTGTGTTACGTTCTAGTCAAACTGATCTCACAGGAAAACTATTTTACAAGGTGATGACTTCATATGAATTTGTAAAGGTAATGGTATGAAAACATGCAATATTGCATAAAAGCAAGCATGAAGGTCCGGCCTTGAACACAACCATCACTGTGATGACGTAGATTGTATACATTATATTCATTTGAAGCTGATTCACTACGTCAAATAGTTCGTAAAATAGCTTTCCTGTAGCTCAGTGGTAAGAGCATTGCGTTAACAACGCAAGGTTGTGGGTTTGATCCCAGGGGATTGCAAATACCTATGTAACATGTATAGGATAAAGCAATATAAGTCGCTTTGGGTAAAAGCGTCTGCCAAATGCCTAAATGTAAATGTAAATGTAGTAATTCCCATCTGATCGTTTTGGATTTAGAATAACTTTTTCTGCGATGTTTCACCTAAAATTCTCTTGGCAAAATAAAGCCTGTTTCAAATCAGTCAAAGTTATGTATAGCACGAGTGAATTTATTTCACAACCATGATATCTCTTTGTCTCATAGACATCAATGAGAATGAATGGAGAGCAAATGGAAACTCCTGCTGAAGTCTCATCGGCGTCTCAGATATTTCTTGTGAGAAAAAGAGTCAGAACTGTCAGAAACGTCATCAGAGTTTGAGAAGAGATGTCAACAATGTGTCAAACAGATTTGTCAAGTCCGCCATCAAAAGTTAATATTATTGAAGACCTCGATATCAACTCAAACGTTTCTCATCAAAATTAACCAAATCCAGATTATTTGACCTCTAGGATCTACCATACATTCATATTTTACACTTTCATACTCAACAATTACACTCTTATTTGATTATATTTTTAATTCTCCAAAGGAGAAACATCCAAAACATTCTGCTCCATTTATCTCACATCGTTTTCTTTACATTTCTAGTAAATCTCTTGGTAACACTTTCCTTGAAGCATGTATGTACAATGTATTATGAATTAGTTATTAAGTAGTGTAAAATGCATTATAATTCTTCATAATGTGTGTTGTAATGCATTATATGTAGAATTATAACCAATTTAAAATGTGTAGTGTATCAATGAATTGCTAAGTGTTATAATGCATTAACTGTAATAACAATTATTTATAAGACATTACAATGCTTTAAAACTACTTTTATAATGCATCATACATACATGCTTCAAGGAAAGCGTCACCAATCTTTTTAACACTGCAGGACCACATAGTTTGTACAAGACAATTTCATGCTTGTGTAGAGATTGTTTTGTTCTAATTCAGCAAGACAAATAAGTTTAAACTGTGTCAGAGAGAGAGAGAGAGAGAGAGAGAGAGAGAGAGAGAGAGGAAAGAGTTTTTACAGGAGCTGTAAGTGGTAGGTGCAGTGTGTATAATAAAGATCTCCTTGGTGATAAAGGCAGCGTGAGAGACGGAGAGGGAAGTGGAAAACCCCTCCTCTCTGTGTTAAGTGCTGTGCAGGAATGGTCTTGCCCGACGGGGTTGAGCACGGCCGTCCTGACGCCAGCGCTGTCTGACTGAGGAGTGTACGGTGGCCTTTCTCCCTGCAGCCGTGACCGTTTCATCTCTGACACAAACACTAAAACACACTTCAAACGCACCCGTCCGCTGATCAGACGGGACACATTCCTCTGTACGAGTCATACGGAGTCCGGCTTTACGGGCCAACCTGTGTCAATATAGAGTTTTCCTTTTGACTACAGGGCCGTAAGCGGTTACACAACAAACAAATTGACATTTTACTTTACATACTTCAGACATTTTGAAATCAAAAGTGCAGTTAACAGCCTCATAAGAAAGAAAAATGATAGAACATCAATGAGATTAAATGGATTCAAAAGGAAACTCATCTGCTTCTCAGATGAGTTCTCATAAAAAAACAGTCGGAATTCTTGGAAATCACTGATCTCTTTAAATCCTGATTATTTATCCTAGATATCAATGAGAATAAATGGAGAGATAATACAAACGTTTACTGAAGTCTCATCTGCGTCTCAGATATTTCTCCTGAGAAAAAGAGTCAAAAATGTCACATATGTGTCTGTCATCAGAGTTTGAGAAGAGATGTCAACAATGTGTCAAACTGAGCTCAGATTTGTCAAGTCTGCAATCAAAAGTCAAAAGTGTTTTAGTCATTTTTGCGGATCTGTGTAAATCCGGATTGTTTTGATAAAGTTGTCGTGTTTACCTGAAACTTTTCAAAAGCGCAAAAGAAAAACATTTCCGTTTTTCATTGTGTAAACGTGGCCTAAGTTGAGAGTTAAATAAAACATAAGAACTCAATCAAATGAGCTGTTCAATAAACAGCATTAAAATGAATTTTTAAATGTGTGAATGTACTGTTTGACAAACTGAGCTTCAGGTCGAAATGATTTTCTGTGGCAAAAGTCCTAAAAGATTTCTGAGGTCTCAGGAGAAACATGAGAATGCAGTCTTTGAGAAACAGTTGAGCTATTAAAGAGATGTGTTTTGTGATTTCTCTCTCGTATATATGTGGCGCGAGTGTGTTTCTGTCAGTCTGTGTCAATATTTGATGTGTGATTACCTCAGGCGTGTGTTTACCATCTCTTGAGCCGACTCTGATCACAGAGAGAAACCCGGAGGCCAATTACAGCTCTCCACTTCAAACACACACACACAGACAGTAAATCAGCGCTTGCTCTCTCATCAAACACACGGACCGGTTACCCTCACATCACAATTCTCTCTCCATCTATTCATGCGGTTCAGTTCGGTCTGTTTCCATCAGAGTGTTTCTGAAGAGACCCATCAGAGTTCACTCGGCAGCCGCATCTCACTGAACATCACAAATCAGGATTTCATCCTTCGAAAACAAAAACCTTTGGTAGTATGATGACAAATGATGTTCATGAAGCATTCCTACGACAATATATACGGTATAAATAGTTGAGAAAAAAAGGTCTTACGTCATGTCAACATCTATGTGTTAAACTATATTAAAGGGAAGGAAAAATAAACCTGAGACAACAATGAATTGTGTTGTCCCTTAAGTGCACGCCATATAATAAAATCATTTCAGTTTAAAATTTCACATTTAATATTAATATAAGTGAGGAAAAATCCTAAAATAAACCCCAAAAGGATTATCAGTCCTGACCCGATACAGACTCTACCGTGTTTTGATTAAAGATGACATGAATGTATTCATAAATGTGTTGGTGTGGTGAGAGATGGACAGTGACCTCTGCCCTCAGTCTCTCATCAGTCTCTCTTCGGCTCCGCGCCACGGGCTGATTTATCACCGCACAAACGCTACAGGCCAATGGGCTTTTGATGAAATTGTTGGAGGAATCCGAAGCGATAAATCCACATCTATACATGCAGGTCAGCGGCGACTTCACTATTCATTCAGCCATCAATTACCTTCCAACCGCTCAAACCATAACTTCACAACACAGAGGACAGCACTCGAAAATTACTGCATAGAGAGAGAGAGAGAGCGAGAGACAGAGAGAGAGAGAGAGATAGAGAGAGAGAAAATAATAAGGTTCGCTGTGTATCATGATACAACTTGATCTCCACCAACATTGTGGTAGGTAATTAAAAAGTTTACAGAACAGATTTTTTATTTTTAAACAATCATTTAATGGGGGAAACTTCAGTCTGTAATGCAATGTCACAGAAAAAATACCAGCGTATGAAAGGAAATGTTTTTTTTATAATGGGGAGTTAAAGGTGCATCAAGTCTTTTTATTTCCATTCAAAAGTAGTTGACCACAAACACATGATTTGAGGTGCTTTTGGAAAATGATTTTAAAATGATGTTTCTTCATACCAAGGGTTCGGCTTGAAAAAAGTCATAATCACAATTATTTTGGTCAATATTGAGATCCAAATGATTTACTACGTTTACTCATTAACTTTTAAAACAACATACACAAATAAATAACTGTGAATTTTACTGCAAAATACACTTAAAGAAATAGCACCGCTGAACCACTGTAAAGGCGAAATGTGAAAAAATGTGAAATGTGGCAAAATAATGGTTTTAATTTCAATTATTTTGTTTTGTAATTGTTGATTGCAAAAATTGACGATAACGATTCATTTTCGATTAATTGAAGGTTCTAAAAGCATGGGTTCCCAAACTTTTCCATGGCAGATTGTCTTGTATGAATTCAATTGAGGTTTATTTGGTATTAAGAAATCTTAATAGCATCTCTTTTAAAATCTATACCAAGTATTTTTCCATGTTCATTTTATTATTCATAGTTCAAGTGTATATTTTGGTATACATATCATTGTAGTAAGAACTAGTACTAGTATACTTGTAAATATCATATTTTTAAAACTACTGGGAACAGTTTTTTTAGTTATCTAAAGGTTCATTTAAGTTCACAACTGTCTTTTGGAGAATTTCTTTCTATTCCCTTTAAAAAGAAGTATGCTTCTAGCGCACTTTAATACTATTCTTTTCTGTAAGATTTATTGCACATTCTTGGCAGTGAAATATTTGATTCACGAATGACAAACACACCATACAAATACACAACAAGAACCTTTCAAAGAGTGAAAGTTCAGTAGGCATCACATGTTTTTTTCAATACAATTTTTGTTCAAAAATCAGTTCAGTAAACGAAGTGATCGAGCTTTAAACTGAAACCCTGTTGGTGTCTTTTATTTCTCCCTGAATTCTCCTGCTTGGCTTCTTTCCTGGGAGTGAACTGTGGATTCAGACACACAAAGGCCGCAGGCCCCCAGTGGGGCGGTTCAGCTGTCATTAACCCCTCACAGCTGGCCTCATGGGGGGGTCGCTGTCTCAGGATGGGTGGGGGGGGAAACAGCCACACAAATTTACACTATTGTGGTGGATCGCTGGTAACAGAAGAAAGGCAATGGTGCCCTGTGCCCCATGCTGGCATGAGCATCCACGACTGAGATGCGTAAAGCATGAAGCTAATTTCTCCAGAAACCACACACACATCATCACACGATCTCATTATCCGCTGCTGTTTTATCCACACATGTTTTGTCTTGCGTGCGTGTGTATTTTTAAAGTCTGCAGGGACCATGTGTTAAATAAATATTAACAGGAGATTTCGACCAGAAGCCATCCAAAATTCATTTTACATCGGAGAACCGCTGAGAGAAAAAATGAATCTTTACGTGTGCTTTCTGCAATCTATTAACAATTAGCCAAGTTCCAATTAGCATAAAATCGCTGTGGCGTTTTTCCGGTCAATTTAACAAATGCACCGAGCATCTATTAGCTCGAATCAAATTGAAAAAGGGCTTCGTCGGTTAAAACCTCAAGTCTGATTTGGAATAAAAACAGCATCTTTTTTTATACATTATAGGCAATTTGCATCATTTAGTCTAATTCTTAATAGTTCAAACTCTGAAGAGTTTTGCAAAACTTTCATTTCGATGTGTTGTTCTTTAAAATAAATTTTACATACACACAAGTTTTCTGTCACATAAAAGGTTCTACAGACTTAAAAAAAAAGAATAAAGTCGTTTGGTTTTTATTCTGTACTCCTTAAAAACAGATGATTGTAATTTCACATTTGACTCCTTTGGAGTTTAAGAAGAGATCTCAACAATGTCTTTAATAGTCAGACATCTCAAAAAGGATTAAAAAAAATATTTACATATATAGTACTGTTCAGGATCCCCAAAAATGGTTTTAATCCAGTTATTTATATATTTTGCTGGACTGTGTCAGTATTAAATATCTGTGGCACTATTTCCAAGATGCTAGAAGAAACACCTCGAAAAGTACCTGGAAAACTGAGCAAGTCAAGGACAAAAGCAAACGGTAGTCACACCAAATATTCATTTGATTTAATAAATATAAGTTCATTATTAAATAAATTCCATTCATGACACATTATTTTTGAAAGCATCCCCATTTCAAAGAATTTTGATGCTAGTTTGCCCCACTGTTTTCTCTTTCGTCAAGTAAGAATAGACAGACTTGATGATGATGATGATGATGATGATGATGATGAGATCAGGTTGTTTTAAGACTCTTTATTCATACAGAAATCTTATTTATTACAAATAATGGAATATGAAAAGTTAGAAAATGTAAACTGTTAATGATTGACACACTGTAGCGGAAGATATAAATAACTGGTTTAACATTATTGTTTCTGGTGAAAATATTAACTTTTGCACAGTACTGTATAAAGTTAAATATTTTTGGTTCGGCCAAGGAACCTAAAGGAGACATTTCGATCGCACCTTTTTATAATCTAAAACCTTTTTCCACCTCTAACCTTGTTCAAAAAAAACTTTCTGTGGATGTTCAATGTTGTTTATAAAACCGCAAAGAACATTTTTTATTTGTGTATATCAACAATTGTTTCAATTTTTTTCTAGGGAACACCCAAAACGAGTAAAAGAGCAACATGTGAGCAATATCTTCTCCTGGGAAATGAAACAGCAACATTAAAACAGACACCAGACGACAAGAAACACCATCTGCTGATGTCACTTGTTACAGTGAACATGTAAACCTCCTGAGAGAAAATAAACACAAAACACAGTTACAGTTCTCTTCACAAACACGGAGCACACGACGAGGGAAAGTGTCAACAGTTACTCAATAACTGCCCTATCTATCAACTCAACTCTGCTAACAAGAGGATAATACGATTTCAAGCGACCCCCCCACACACACATTCAGGAACCCGTCAGAACCACGACCGGGTTTCTTCAGGGCGTCTCTTTTGTCGAGCGCCAGTGAAGCAGATTCATTCTCTCTTTCATTAACATACATATCCATATGAAGAGTCAGGCTGGGTCCTAACAGCTGTCCCTAACAAGTGCTCTGACGGAGACAACAGACTTCATGCTCTTTTCTCCAGTGGCACAGCTCACATTAAACCCCTCATTCACCCGGAGCAAAGTGACCGACGGTAAGTGCAGTTTCTACCAAAATAACTCGTTACAACGACATAGCAAAAATAAAAAAGATCATTTAGCTTTATTGCAAGGAACACAGATGAGATCTCTTTAATATCTCAATCTTTACTCCTAGACGTCAATGACATTTGATAGAGAACAAATGGAAATGTCTCCTGAGAAAAAGAAGGAGAAATCTCAAAAATGTGTCTGTCTGAGTTTGAGAAGAGATGTCAACAATGTGTCAAACTGAGCTCAGATTTGTCAAGTCTGCAATCAAAAGCAATCAATATGAACTCGAACGCTTCTCATCAAATTGACTCTACAAACACATCCATACTCTTTACACAATTACGCTCTCATTTGTTTGTTTTATTTCCCTTTTAGGAGAAACATCCGAGACTAACTTAAGAATCACCTGAGCTCTGAAAGAGCACAAGAACGTGCTCCTTATTGCAATATTTAAATTCATTTTAAAAAGCGTTTATGCACATAGTATGTTTATTGTAAAGCTGTGAACAAAGTCACGACCAAGGGGTTACAGGAGGGTGAACGGGGTCAAAGAGTGCTCAACACAACACGTTTAGACATCATCGCCCGCTCGCAGGCACCAGGTCAAGCCTGAAACTAAAAACACAAACTGCTGAGTTGGTGATCAGGGAGTTCAGCGGTTTTGAGGAGGCCGTGAAAATCAGCCCTCTCACCCCCCGCGCAGGTAATGAATGAACTCAAGGCTCGACTCTGAGAGAGCGCAGAAGAAGAAGAAGAAGAAGAAGAGAGGAGTGATTGATAAATTCTCTTTTACAACGGCCTCCTCCTTCTTTTTATTGACCCCCTGAGGGCTTTTGACTCATTACTGCCCCTGAACAAAAGCCCTCAATAGGCCTCTAAAGTCCAGCATTTAGTCACACAGCACAAGGACAATTTGTGCCCATTACGAGCGGTGAGATTCATTCAGTCCGCACTGTATGAGCCTAGAGCGCCGGCCATTAGTCAGAGAGCTTTGCCTTTCCTTCATCCATCCATCCATCTATCCATCTATCCATCTATCCATCCATCTATCCATCCATCTATCCATCTGTGTTCTCGCTCTCTTCACCGATGGCATCAAAACAACTTCCTAATCCTTCACAGTTCCTGCCACACGTCTTTGTGTCTCTACCCTGATCTCTTTCTCCTTTTGTACTTTAATCCACAGAATCGCTTCCTCTCCAGCATCGCCCGGGGCGTCAGAAGCCTCTCCAGCCCCTCTGATATCACCGCAGAGTGCAGACCCTTACAGAATAAAATACAAAACTGTGTCTTCTTAACTCCAACTAAGAGAAAACAGCAAACTGAAGGATCTTAAAGCCCAGAGAGCAAAACTCACTTCATTCAGGGGTTTTTCAGTGACCGGCCGCGAGTGCCCCAGCCGCATGACCCTCACACCATGGAAACTGCAGTGAGGTGGAACATTTAATGGTCACGCCTTCCCCTCTCCACAGACTTCTCACTCGAGGTGCCGTGAGCTTTATTGGCGTGCTTTACGATAACAAAGCTTAGCAAACTTCATAAAGTGATTACCAAAGTGCTTTGACACACTGCCTCGCATAACAAAAACAAACTATGCAAAATAAAATATAAAAATGATAATGTGATTTTTTTTATTCTCAAGCAAAACAAAGAGGTTTGCTAGATTTCAGCTGATCAAACAATAGATGAAGTATTTACGTTTCATACTTGCTGATACTGTTGAGGAAAACAGTCACAGCTCGTGTTAAACGTATAAAAGAAGGGTTGAAAATAAAAAATCCACGAATGTTCAAAAGAAAATAACGTTTGTCTTGAACTTTTTCACGAAGTTAATAACCAGCATGAACCAACTGCATTTCATTTTATCAGTTAAAAAATTCCAAATTTATTTAAAATAACCCCCCCCCAAATAATCTTATAGCTAAAGATCTTCTTGTACTCGTAATGTATCACACAGGGCTGTCACAATATAACATTTGCATTCCCCGATTATAGTGGGCAAAAAAATCACATATATCATCACAATATCAATAAAAAATCCAATCGAGTCAATTTAGTTTATTTTGTGTTTTCTCTTTTTGGACAATTCCAAAAATATCACATTCAATTGATAAATGTAGGGAGGCAAAGAGAGTTTCCTATCATTATGACTTTTGTCCCGTGCCAGCTCCAGCAATTCCTATCACAGCCCAAGAGCGAAGACAGACTACTTGCCACATTAATGGTAAATTTACAATACTTAGTATTTAGTGCTTAACTTACATTACTTAACAGCGGTTTAAAGCTATAGCTGCACTCATTATGCCATTCCTATTTGTCCTGCTTCATTCCTCTGTTGTCTGATACTGGTAAAAAAAAGAAGACAAAATTAGACCTAAACCTTTTCAAAGTAATTTCCTAAATCACAACAAATAAACTTTAAATCAAAGTCACTGAGTGCAGCCGTGACGCGTCAGAGGAGATCTGGTCCTCCCGGCTGAGACTGGTTTCTCCTGAGTTGTTTTCCTCCATTTATTAATCATTGGAGTTTGGGTTCCTTGCCAAAGGGCCGTTTTGGCTCGATCACTAAACATTATATTTCTTCTTTGATAGTTTTAGTGAAATGTTTGGCTTAATGGGTCATATCTGGATTTTAAAATTCTTTAGACTTCCCCTTCCTTTGAATCACTTTCACAAACACACTTTCTCATGAATGCTCGCTCTCTCCGTCTCTGTGTGCTCGCAGGGGTTCTTGTGGCGTTCTCTAGCACATAATGAACACAATTTCACACAACAGAGGCCAATTAGAGACATGACAGCCACCTGCCGACACGCCCTCCCAGTGAGAGTGCCAGAGATCTGCCAGTAAACTCTGAACATCAGGAAATTTAGCCAATGTCTTTCATTCGATTCAGTCATTCAGCGGCCCCTCGGTCGCTCCCCCAGGGGTCTTTTATCCTCTCCGAAACCAAACTACTGACCAAAACCAGTCTGTCTGTCATATACAATCATCATGGCACGTGGACCAGACTTTCTGACTTCTGTCTGACAACACGAAACAGTTTCATCCATAACCATAGTGACACGTGTTTGGCGTGTTGAAAAATGATACTAAACTCACTACACATCACAGGATTTGTGTCGTGACCTTTTGGCCCGTGCAGGTAATCTCATCAGTCTGGGGTCGATCGCGCCGGGACCCGCGGGACAGAGAGACGCGCGTCTCACTGATGATACAAGACGACCTCAGATTCCAGCAACAAACTGCAGCGTAGCAAAGATAAACGAGATTATACGGTGAGAACATCACAGATGCACACAGTTGTGTGTCTGTGGTTAACTGTGATGAAATCTTAGATGACAGACAGATAAAAATGACCCGTTCTGAGTTTAGATTACTCGCTGTGGCCTTAAACCATCAATTTAGCTCAACAAACACAATCTAGTGATGCTGACAAACCTCGTGCCGTCCTTTGTTAAAGGAACAGTTCACCCAAAAATTAAAAACCTGCCATCATTACCTCTCACTCACCAGAGGAGAATGTTCTGATTCCTATGAGAAATAAAGAAAATCAAAATGAAAGTGTAATTGTTGAAACACATGAAGAGTCTGGAGGTGTGAAATGAATGTAAATTGTTGAGGGGAAATAATCTGGATTCGAGTAAATTTGATGAGAAATGTTCATACTGAGATGTTCAATAATATTGACTTTGACTTGACAAATCTGAGCTCAGTTTGACACATTGTTGCCATCACTTCTCAAACTCCAATGACACGCACTATTGTGACATTTCTGAATCTTTTTCAGGAGTAATGTCTGAGATGCAAATAAAAATTAAGCAAATGTTTGTTTGCACCTCCTCTCTGAAGTTACTTTTAAATAGTCAAATATGAAATCAATGTCAACATTAATATCACATGACTGTTGAAGTAGGATTAAATATCCATCTTTTTGGACAAAAACTATAACTAAAGTAATAAAATAAACAGATAATTATGCTTTTAAAGTGAATTCTGTCAATCAACATAATATAATGTTGTATAATACTATAGTAAACAGCAGTGTTGGGCAACTTACTCTGAGAAAGTAATAAATTGCTAGTTACTCATTACATATAGTGTTATTAAATTACCGCACAAATGACTCTCTCAAAAAGGTATTTCATAACTTATTACAAATACGTTTCTTTATCCTACATCAACCTTGATTAGTTCATTAGTTCAAGGATAGACATGAAACAGCTCTTTTAATTCATTCAAATAAATAATATAAACTACATAAAGTACCCTCATTAACTGACCAAAGTATTAAAAATATGAGAATTATACTGAGACTTTGAATTTTGCTGTCAATTCCACTATTGCACACACATATATTACACACAGTATTTACTTTATTGACATCAGAAGTACACTGTAAAATAAAACTAAATTTTTCTGTAAACTGGACTAATATAAAACAAAAACATTCTGTAAAATTATAGGACATATATAGATATATATTAAATAGTTTTCCCCATTTTTCTTGTAAATTTGTTGTCTAGTTGTGTAATTTTATAGTTTTTGACTGTATTTCAAAAATAAAATTTTGTTAAAAAGACAGCTGGGATACAACTGGGGCGCCAGAAATAAACTGTAAAATAACGATTTTCTTGTAAATTTCCGATCTATTTCTGTAATTTTACGTTTTTTGATGGTACTTAAAAAATACACGGATTTTGCATTTTATGCTGAAAATCTGTAAAAAAATAACAGCAAAACTCTGTAAAATTATTTTACATTGTAACTAATTAAATAACAGAAAAAAAGAGTAATCCCTTACTTTACTTTTTCAAGTGAAAAGCAATTAAATTACAGTAACTAGTTACGAAGTAATTAGTTACTGTAATTTACCACACAACACTGGTAAATAGTAGTCAAATTCCTAGATACTAAAGTGATTTTTAATATTACGCTAGTAAATATTAAAGTACACTAATACAGAATACTGGAGTATACATTAAAAACTGTAGTTATTACTACTACAGTTTACCAGAATAAATACTAAAGTATATACTACTGTATTTTTTCATTTGAGAGTCAATGTTCTAGACATATTGGAATGAGATCTTGCCATTTGACTAGATAAAAAGTTACATTCAAAATAACATTCAACATACAGTATATCCATTCAACACAGAAATACCATCCAGACTAAAGATAGCGGACAAAAGCATAACAGGCCCAGTAAGTGTTCTCTCGCTCTCATTATCAGCACACAGCGGAGAGCCGGTGGACAATTAGAGCGTTCAGAGAACTTCCAACGCACCGGGTGCCTGGTCAGCGCTCTTAATAGATTTGCAAGCAATTTACCTTTTCAACATGTTGGCAATCTAACGCAATTTTTGTGCAATTTGTCTGCTTTCAGACTCACACAGAGTCGACTCCAGTGCCGACCAAATGACAGAGTGGAAAAACAACAGCCCACTCCAGACATACTCTGGACCTGAAATGTCAAAGTGAAAAAGTCAACAGCCGGTACGATGGGTACGAGAGGGCCTCTGGATCCGTGCAAATGGATGTATGTATGGATATGGACATGGAACGGTCGCTGAAATTACCCAGAATACCTTTGGACTCAATTGCTGTGACATTTCCCGGGGTTTGTAGTTTTGAAGTCACTCAAAGAAAAAGAAAATGACCGTGATCAGGAGTTACTTCAGCTCGCTGGTGCTCTTCACTCAACTTCACGTTTTTCCTATTTCCATAAAACAAAATCATTTCGGGAAATTCTGATAAAGCATGGAAAAGATCTGAAATCGTACAATTATTTAATGACCACGCGATTTTATCCAAAGTGACTTATATAAACCTACTTCACCATTGTTTTAGTCTAATAAACCTCATACAACTGAACATGAGGGGAAACAACAAAATTCTAAAAGTGCCAATTTGTCAGTGTCCTGTATAAACCTGTGACAGGGTTTATCTGCTCATCCGGTTGGAAGAGAGTGAGTGTTAATGAAGACGGAGCAGATGTTTTGTAATGGGCTCAATCCGCACGCAGCTACATAAAAAAAAGTGTGCCAGAGAGATTATACGCCCAATTTCACCATCTGAATGCGCTGAAATACTTAACACGTTACAAGGTTCCCACAGCTGTTTTCCTGAAACGCACACACGCACATCGTTCACATCATCTCTTTTACCCTCTTGACATTTTCCTGCATGTTTTTTAAATGACATGTTTTATGTGACTCTATCAGAGTGTTTCTAATGCAATAATCGCTGTGTGGAATCTGTCACAACTAGCGTTTCGCCGTCTGAGGAATTCAAAGAGCCTTTCAGTCATACATCACTCAGTCTACTTCAGGCTCAACATCAACTCAACAACCTTCAATACACAAGCATGAAACTTATCAATCCTGTGGTATCCAGAAGCAAAAATATAAAATGTTGTCCAAAAACCCAAGTCCTGATGCTCAAACTTTCTAAAAGTACTAAATAAAAGGCCTCCTGGGGACGGACTGGAATAGTCTTTACTTCATGACAGTGTGAACATACTGTTTAGTTTTTGCAGCTAATGTATCATTTAGATAATGATTTAATCTCATTATAAACAGTTTGAATATGGTTAATATGGTATATTGGCCTGCATGCATTAAAGGCTTAAGATTGAGCTGTTGCATCCTATCTGCCTTTTATCTCCCCGTGTTTTTTTTCCTCTCTTCACGCTTTGATGCACACTTTGGACCAGAAAATAGCACATAATAACAGTTTAGACACCTTTCAATTTTAGCATTCCTGCTTGAAAAGTTGAGTGTTCCTCCAGGTGCCATGACAACCGCGCCGCTCAGCACCACCAGATTCTGCTGCCATGGCGATGGAGCACCTGTCACTCACTTGGGGATGGGCACCCCCACGACCACCAATCGGTATTACAGATTTTTTTCCTGAAAATTTGAAAACTGTTAGTTTTCTAACAGTGCCATGAATCATTATTAAATGCAGTGGTTTGAAGTGATTTGTTTTAATCTTTTACCCAAAAAATTATATGCGGAGCCCAGTGAACGCAATTCCCCCGGGAACGCTTCGCCAGATTGGACGACATCATTTCATCTTTCTTTCGCTGATGGGTGATGTCTTAATATCTCTCTTTTTCTCCTTCATCAGAGAAGCGAGAGCAGTTTCATCCGCGGTCCTGGCTGGCGAATAATCTTTCTGAGGGTTTCCCCTTAAACAGAACACCCACTTTAAGGTGGAGAGACAGAGACGGAGCAGGCAGTTGATGAAATCGGAGCAGTTATCATGTTAACTATTACCTGTCAGCTCTTTCTGGCCGCACGCTGATGGCACATAAATTTTCTGAAGTGGAAGTCAAGGGCGCCAATGTTGCACAGAGAGAGTAAATGTTAACAAAAGCACTGCCGTCCACTTCTTTATTTATGAGACGCATGGGCGAGCGGTAAAGAGTCTTTATCGAGTCTGATCTCTCTCTCTCACACATACACAATCACTGCTACAGCAACTCTGACACGATTTACATTTCAACACTGTCTAATCCTCTTCAATCCATGCCAACAATACAGACGATCTATTGATATCACTTTACCTCTCATCTCTATTTCATCATCTGCTCTCTCTCTCTCTCTCTGCAAAAAAAACACAATAATAGAATCATTTACACGTGTAAATGTCATCGAGTGATGCTTACGGAAGCCAAACAGACAATAAAGTGTGATGACAGAAATTAATCTCATTTTTGAGAAAGCATAACAGAAAATTTTCCACCAGTAAAGTCATTAGAATTGTAAAAGAATAAGACTGGACCCAATTAAACATTAAATTTCTACAGCCGCTGAAAAAAATCATTCGAAATTATAATTGAATCATCATTTCTAGATGTAATGAGTCCAGTCCAGTGTTTGTTGAATTATAGCAAAATCAAACCAGGAGTGAAAAAGTAATCCAACAGTAATGTGAAAAGACAGACAGAATGACAATACACTGTGATAAAATCCAGGTTATCACTTAAAAAAATGTAAATAATATATGTAGAAATATGACTGTTGTGTTGCTCAAAAGTGAATATGAACTTGTTTTCTTTGCAGTATTTGAGGTCTGAAAAAGCTAAGCATATTTTCTGTTATTTTCACCTGTTTGTCCAGTTTACATTTTCAGCAAATATGCAAATAGAAACAACACCTTTATTTGAAATTTCGGATAAATATTGCAGGTAGTTCACAGAACGAACCCAAAATAATCATTTTACACAAACACGCACCTTTAAATAGTTAATTCACAAAAACTGAAAATGGTCTTTGAAATGGTCTCAAAACGCACAAAGTATCCTCAAAGTACAGCTCTTCCATTATTTTAATTCATTTCCATATATATTCGTCTACAAAAGTAATGTCAAGTGTTTAAGCACAAGCTCAAAACAGGTTCAGAAGATAAGATAAATAAATGATAAGAAACTTTTTCCCTGGTACTGGTGAGAGACAAACAGATTCTTCACCCGATCTTTCATTTTTCCTTTTCTCTCAGGTATGTGTGCTATATAGAAAACACTCCGGAGAGAATTCAAACCAGCACGTCGCCACAAATGTCAAAAATAAAACCAGGCAAGCCTGTTCCTTCTGAACATCTGCTTCTCCAGCATGCAAATAATGAGTAATAAACTGTTGGAATGTTACACTTGTGTCCTGAAGCAAGAAAGAGCGACAGCGTTTTACAAATCTTTACTTTTCAAAAACATGAAAGAAATTTCAGGTCAGTGTTGGGCAAGTTACTCTGAAAAAGTAATTCATTACTAGTTACTAATTACACAATGAATAGTGAAATTAGATTACTGTATAAATTATGATTACTTAATACTTTCTATATGCTCCATCAACCTTGATCAGTAAAGTGATTCGAGGATAGTCATGAAACAGCTCTTTTAATTCATTCATTTAGTCATTCAAAGAAATCATATAAAACTAGTATTATTTACTCAAAAAAGTATAACAAATGTGAGAATTATACATTACAGCTCTGATTTTAAAGTTCGACTTTCAGTTTTGATATCAATTCCACTATTGGACACACATACACACAATATTTAGTTTAATTACATCAGAAGTAACTGTAATTAAATGACAGAAAAGATTAGGCAAGGCAAGGCAAGGCAAGGCAATTTTATTTATATAGCACATTTCATACACAGTGGCAATTCAAAGTGCTTTACATAGAAGAAATTAAAATAATAAAAAGAAATAAAAGTAATTAAAACAGTTTATAAAAATAATAAAATACAGTACAGTACAGACAGTCGGACGAACATTAGAGTAATCCCTTACTTTACTTTTCCAAAGGAATGAAATTACAGTAACTAACTACTAAGTAACTAGTCCCACCCAACACTGGTGAAGATATGCTCACACATTCACTCACACACGCACTCATGTAGGATCACAAAGAAAACACTGGAGTTAAAAGAGAAGAAAAACAAAACTTTCAGCCTTAAAAAAGAGAGAAATAAGGGAGTCACACAATAGGGTCACCTGTGCCAGAACGTTCACCTGAGAAGCCGGTGCGTTTCTCTCACACTTAGAGAGGATTAAACCACAAAAGCGGCTAATATCAGGGTTTCAGATGGCACATTCTCGTCTTTAGTGTGAGAATCGCTTCGATTCACCAGCGCTTCCTTTCGCTTTTGTGAGCCCTCGCGCTCCCCACCGACAAAGAACATATGTGAAAAGCACGGAGCTTTCAGAGATTAACCCACTTATGTCATTTAACCCCTTTTGATAAGCACGGCCGTGCGGGATAAACACCCGCCGACGGACAGATGTGTCTGACCACACATCAGCACAGCGTCTTCTCGGTTTAGGTCTTTAATGAAAGACTCTGGAGGTTCGTCTCTAAACACACCGTTGGGACCAAAAGCGGTTTAATTGCCCCCTCCTCCCTTCTGCTGACGGATAATATAGTTTTATTACCCAGAGGTCACTAGGGCAAAGGTTGAGAGGAGAGGCCGTGTTAATGGGTAGACATATCCCACGGGGACAATCGTCCACTACTGTCCACACTGTCCTAACCAGGCTGCACGTCCCCGAGGACGAATAAAGGAGCACGAAAGGCTGCAACTAATTTTTGACGTGTTTAAGTATTTGTTGCCAACCTCTTCTTGCTTACCTCGTCTGGAGTTTATTGGCTGCGGAGGGCTTGATGTGTAGGAACGTGACAGCAGGACCCTCATGGGTGACCGACCGCCCATCATTGATGTTACTGTAAAACACTGTCAGTGGAATCAGGTGAGGTGATGAAATTGACAGGAAAACTGTTTCAATTAGCTTATTAATACATCTCTGCATTGATCTGTCCATCTATCCGAACAAGAATAAATGAAGCAGAACGCTCACCGAGTATCAAATCAATAATATTCAATGCAACTCATCGTCTCAGTGAGCTTTAATTAAAAGTGTGAGAAAACCAAAGACATCCGTCAGGAACCTGAAAGTGAATTGAGATGTAAAGAACTCTGCGTGAGACCTGTTTTCTGCTAATGAAGTCAAGGTTTTTTAGGCACTTTCACATATACAAAGTTAAAACACAGATGAGATCTCTTTTAAATCTCAATTATTTCTCCCAGACATAAATGAGATTAATCGCAAACTTTCTCATCTGCATCTCAGATATTTCTCTTGAGAAAAGAGTCAGAAATGTCACAAGTGTGTCATTAGAGTTTGAGAAGAGATGTCAACAATGCTCAGATTTGTCAAGTCTGCAATCAAAAGTCAATATTATTGAAGATCTCGATATGAACTCATCACATTTACACAAATCCGGATTATTTTACCTCCACAATCTACATTAAATTTACACCTGTGACTAAGTTGAAATTTAGCCTAAATAAAGCACAACTGAGACACCATAAAATCTCCTGAGCTATGAAAGAGCAACAACTGAGCAATTACACCTTTCTCCGGGTTTCGCACATTGCAAGTGGAACTGCAAACACACACTAACAAGGTTGGCCTACATAAAATAGGCAGAAGTATTTTGTCAAGCTTTTGATAGTTGGTGTGTGTGATGTGACAGTAGTACACAGACATAAACATTTGGTTTTATTAATGTTTTAGACCAATTCGCAGTCGACGTCACGGTTATGTCACTGCCAGCTGCGCGCGCACACTGGTTGCAGAAAAACGGTGCAGAGAAAGCAGCAATGAGTAAAACGGAGGAGACAATTCCTTCAAAAAAATGTAATTTTGTGTTGTTGAATGTCGGAATAGGAATGGCAAAAATGATGGTATTATTTCCTGTGGAATACCGTCGTTGAGTATGCCATTTTAAGCTAAACAAGTCATTAAACGATCATCATCCGATCCTGTGTTTATTGTATTTCTGGTGAGGTTTTCTATAATCTTTCTAGATCTAACTATTTTCTATACCGTATCCGTGTAATTCTGTAGTCGTTATAAAGGCGATCTCTTCGGCGTTTTCTGCAACCAAAATGCGCGCGCATCTCGAATGTTTACAAGCTTATAATTAGCCTATAGTGTGTGACTGTGAACTGTGTTGAGATAGGTGAGGAAGAGAGTTCCACATTTGGCATTTAATGACGTCTTTTCGTGTCGAGTTGCCTACACATGCGCATAGTAATCGAAAGTATAAAATGTAGTATTGTTCCACATAGACAGAATGAGTTTAGGCTTCACGTGTTTGAGGGCTTCATCTGCCGCTAAATAAACGCTGGAGAACTTCCGGCGACGTTTTCATCATGGCGCTCGCGCGCTGTCTGTTTCAATCGAATATGAAAACACATCACTTTAAATGACTTAGAAAGCTGACTTTTGGTTGTCATTGATGTGTATATGTATCAAATGTTTCAGTCCGCTTATGAATAAATCAATCAATCTGTCCACCCACAAATACAAACAAATAAAGGATAAAAAAATACAGTTTGAATGTCAATCTCCAACTTTTATATTATTTAGTTCAGTCCCTTGGCGAAAATTAGCTATGGTTTTACTGCTAGAGTAACCATGTTTTAACTATGGTAATTATAGTAAAACTGTTGCAGAGAATTAAACATGATTGTATTAAAAATAAAAAAAATTGGCACATTAATTACCATTTGTCTGTCCACAGTTTTAGCTACTACAAATGTCATACTTAAACTTTGTTCAGCACGGTACAGCATCTAGTAAAACCATGGTATATTTGTGATTATTTGACCTAACCATTTTTTGTACTACACCCACGGCTATCTCTCATGTGGGATAGTAAACACACATTTTCTAGTCTTACTATTGCAACCATAGTTTAACCATGATATTTGTATTAAACTGTGGTAGGAAAAGCAATCAACAAAACATGGTTAATTTTAAATGTTTTGAATAAACTTTTTTTTTTCAATAAATAAAATAAGAGCTGTAAGTTGTGTGTACTTCGGACTGAACCTGCACGTGTTCTGTGATTTTAAACCATAACCCCTACACAGTTTACTGATTCAATTAAACATTCAGATGTATAGCAAAACCTATTCACAGAAGCAACCAACAATTGGATTATTACTGTGCATAATATATCTGACAAGTTTATCCAGTGACACGGTTGATCTGAACTCTTATTGATTGTTCCCTCCCAACACACACACACATACACACACACACACACACACACCTACGTGTGTAAGAGTGCAGATGCGAGGACTGTTTAAATTACGCTAATGGTGAATTACGTAATGGCACATTTGTGTTGATCGGTATTCACATACATCACGAGAGTCAGAGGAAGACTGTTTTCACGTTCTCTCTCTCTTCAACTATATCTTTTTGATTCGTTCACAATGCAGCACAACATTCAGAAAATGACACACTTTATTTCTGTCTGATGATGTTTGTGGTACAGTAGATGATTGTGTTATGATGGAGGATGTGATTGTTGCTGCTGACCCATAATTCACTCTGTCTTAATGATTCCCTGGAGATTTGTGTCTGACTCTTTTTGATTCAACCTAGACTGTCCTGTTCAGAAAGACGCCGGTTTCTCGTGTCATTCCAAACCTGACTTTATTTGAGGGGGACACAATGGAAGACATTTTGAAGAACCTCGGTAACCAAACAACACTGAACCACATTGACTTATTGCGTGAACACAACGAGACGTTTCTCAAAATATCTTCTTTTGTGTTCCATGTGAAGAGCAAATGGAGATCTCCATTGACATTAAGACGAGCTATAAAAGAGCAAGATATGAGAAATCAAACTTCCATTTCATGTTATTGTAACGATTATGATCACATTTTGTTTTGATACATAAATGAATTCAGGGGAGTCTAGGCCTCCACACCCCAGCCATTACATTACTCAGAATACACTTGATCAAGAATGAGACGATGATGGTGATCTTTGATCCCAGTGACATCCAGGATGCCTGTGTATCACATATGCTAACAGGACAACAGGTGAATTGAACACAAAGAACACACAAAGAAAGACTGACATTTCTGGAACATCATTGACTCGAGTAGCAGAAAAAAAGGTTGTCAAAGGATAACCACAAATTCTTATCTAAGTATCTAATTTTGTGTTCAACAGAACCAGGAATTTTATACAGATTTGGAACAACTTGAGGGTGAGTAAATGATGACAGAAATTTCATTTTTGGCTGAACTGTCCCTTTAATCGTAAATGAAACTTTTGTTTAACACTGACCTTTAAAATCACATGAATGAAATTGTTGTTGATTCACTTCTGTCATCTCACACAAACACACCTTTCTCATGATGACAGACAGAAAAGAACTTCCACATCAAAACAGCAGGACAAGACGTGTCCTTATGAGAGGAAACTGTCAATCAGGCTTTAACACACCCACGCGCGCGTGCGCGCACACACGTTTGTGTTTCTTTAATAGTGGGGACATTACATAGACTTCCATTGGTTTTATGTCTGTCTTATGATATATTTTATCCCCAAACCCTACCTTAACATCTAAACCTGAAGATAACACAAACATGTGCAAGACACAAAATGTGAAAACAGTATTTGACCGAATTATGAGCCTTTTTATTTAGTGAGGACCATTAAAATGCCCTTACAAGAGGATTCAAAATTAGTTTACTGTGGTATGATGACATATGTGGCCCTCACAAATACAGCTAAACCAACGCACACACTTATGCACAAACACTTCAAAATAAAAACCACTTTGGGGAGGTTTTGTCATGTTAATAATTTGTCATACGCATACTTGCACGCAGGCACACAAACAAACAGACGCACACGCACACGCTCAGCTGTCTAACCTATTTGTCACACACCCTGATTGTCAGACAGACATGTTGTGTTGTGTAATAAAGACAATCTGATTGAGGTGAGAACATTTCTTAATGTTTCAGTTCAGAGGAATGAAATCTGGTTTACAGAGAGCAAAAGTGAGTGAAACCAATAAATAAAAGGATCGAGATATTTGCAGAAACATCTCAATAAAATTAAATTGGCATGAAGTTGAACAAAATTGCGTGCATTTATTAAGATCTTAAAATCTCAAGCAAACAATTAAAGTCCTCTCTCTCTCACACACACTCAGTTTTTGTCAGTGCTCGGCGGTCCGTGATAATGCGCTTATTATGAGAACAGGTTCCACGCGGGACTTTTGCAGATATACGTGTGGGAAAGAATGCTCGTGGAGAAAGACATCTGCTCACACACACACAGTCAGTCCACACTGTATCATGACCCCTGAATTCTGCTTAACTTGATCCCTGGATGCCGGATGAGTTACGCGATATTTAATTATTAGAATTTCATATGAATCTAATTGGAATTTAAGCGCAAAAATTGGACGTTGCTTTAACTTCTTTATAGTTCATTAAAAAACATCTGAATTTTGGTCGGTGAATGTGAAATTTAAACAAAGCAAAAATGTGGTTTCTTTTCACTAGGCTATACAATTACAAAAAAAAAATATTTATATATAAATTTATATCAAATATATAGGCTTCGAAATTAAAAAGAATAATACACCACAAAATGTAGACTGTATTTTTGGTATAGAATTTTTCTTTTATTCTACGCTTGAACAACATGAGATTTGATATAATAATACCAAAAGCTTTTGTGATGTTTTTGAACCTTTTCAGATTCTTTATCTCCGTTAATTGTGAAAGTCTCAGTTAAAATGATCGAGCGCGGTCAGGATTCATATCAAACAAATGAAAACTGCGCGTGATTAAAACTCAACCTCTTTATTAAATTTGAAAGTCAAATTAAACGCGTGATGTACACGTGCACTGCATGCTGATCTGGGTCTCCATTTGAGCTCGTGCGCATCTATGCTATTACGCACAGAAATAAATAGCTTTTGTACATATGTTTTCCCAAACTGTATTAACAGGGGAATAGAAAAGTATCCGAATAACAAAAAAATCTGAATTTAGATGTAAATTAACTTAAAGCATGAAAAGCATTTTCAGAAAAGTAAATAATCTGTTTCTGGATATAATAAAATGTAAACATATTTGTGACTCAAATGCCAGAACCAAATGCAGTTCTTTAAACAAAAGGTCTGATTTTCTCTCATCCTTTGAGACGCACACGATGATTGGAGAAAGATTCATGCATCAAGGACACAAACCTGAAGTCCATGCCGGTGCGCTTGAAGTAGTTTACAGGCTTTTAAATTATGAAATTTAAGACGGTTGTGCTAATGACGTAGTATGTAATAAAAACATTTGTAGGCAGTTTAACAAGTGTAATCAGTTTTCGAACTCCACTGTATATTTGTTTGAATATTTCGGCCTATTTAAAATTAAGTTTATTCCCTTCATTGTTCAGTTTAATATTAGAAATTCTTCAACAATGAAAAACATGAAGACATCATAGTAGATTTCCATCTAAAACAGCCCACAGCGAATAATTTACTACCACCGATGAATTACGCAAACATTAATCTTTTCTGTGAAAGAGATAAAAGAGGGAGATCGTGGATGAACTTCATTTCCAATTGCTCGGAAAGCTGCTGCCCCACTACGTGCAACACCCACTTCCACCCCTACGTGTTACCCACCACGCCCTCCACCGACCCACCGGGCACCTATGATCCCACACAGATCAGAATAGTTTTCTGGAGGAAAAAAGAGCATACCTAAACGAAAATAATGAAGCTTTTACATTATTATGTACGATCACGTAGCCTAAATCTTACACGTGACTTTGCTTTGCGCAATTAAGAATAAAATATTAAGGAAAACGAAGCTTCAGTTAATACGCATAAGATATTAATTATCCTTACATGGGTATCCCCAACAATTAAATGAGGTCCACAAAAGCTTCGCCCACTCGCCCCTCCCACTCGTTAAGAATTACAAGCGCAACACGTCACCAAAGAGCTCCGCAGATGACATCACCGAGCGCAGCACTCCCGACAGTTTCAGCTGATCTGATTGGTCACATGGGATCCTGTGACTCTTCAAAGACAAAGCCGAACACATTTGTGCTTCTCCAAAACATCCGAGAGACTAGTTAAAAGACATTTCCACAGGTGCACGCGGACACTCGTGGAATGGCAACTTCACTTCTTGGGGTGAGTAAACCTCTCTTGTCGTGGGGAAAGATTAAATGTGTGTACTGGGGATTTTTCAGTCGAATGAGAATAATCATACATTTAAACTTCACGTTCGATATGTTTACATTAGGTTACAAGAACTGCATTGCTGCTGGCCTGCATGTGGATCCCTTTTTGGAGTAGTCTGTTATCTTAAAAAGAAAGATTTTGTTTGAATAACTTTAACATTAATTTGAAGAAATAAGATATGTTTTGCTATGTTCCATTAGAACGTAACGTTCTTGTTGTTAAAGTGTAAATTGCGCAATAAAATATTCTTAGAAAAACTTTTTTCCAAATGACAACAAGTTTGTAAAACATTTTTTGGTTGTAAATCTGTACCTTTAAAATAGAGACACAGTAAATGTCCAGCCGTACAGCATAGTTTAGCATTTATTTGAACCTGCGTAAAATAAAGTATTTTGCTACAGTTCCGCGTCTCCATACGTATTTGTTCTATAACCCCTCTCCGTGGTTTATAACTTCAGGAGGAACCAAGGGTTGGATCCACTCCATTGGCTATGTTGGCAGCAACCTGTAACAAAATCGGAAGCTCGAGTCCTTCCTCGGACAGCGGCTCGTTTGGGAAAGCAGGTTTTCACCCATGGAAACGTTCAGCGCCCAGCAGCTGTTCTCTGTCTCCGTTCGGCGCGCAACGGAACGATTCGTTCGGTGCCAACAGCTCCTTCTCTGTGACGGGCACTAATACCTCCGCCAGCCCGTTTGGAAACGACTACCCAGTGTTTCAGACGTCAGTCGCCAACAGTTCTCAGGACCCGAGTGCGCAGTCTGTCTTCATCTCTAAGGTTGAGACTCTACAAGGGATTTACCCGAGAATGAGCGTTGCGCACCCTTACGAGACGTGGTTCAAATCCGCGCACGCTGGCATCTCTGCAGGGGACGTGGGCACTGGCGGTGGGTCATCCTGGTGGGATGTGGGAACCGGCTGGATTGACGTTCAAAGCGCAAACGGGGCCGCGCTCCAGACTTCTCTTCATTCGCCCCTGGGTGGGTACAACTCAGACTATTCCCCCCTCACTCACTCTGCGTTCAGTGCCAGTCCGTCTCCACATCTTCTCGCGGGTGGACAGCATCTGATGGACGGATTCAAACCGGTGTTATCAGCCACCTACCCGGAAACCGGCCCGTGTTCAATAGCTGCTGCCAATGGTGCAGTTTTAACCGGAACCCCTGCGGTACCCCTGGTTGGATCCCCCCGCTCATCCAACAGGCGGTACTCGGGCAGAGCAACCTGTGACTGTCCAAACTGTCAGGAGGCGGATAGGTTGGGGCCCGCAGGGGCCAACCTGCGCCGAAAGGGGCTCCACAGTTGCCACATTCCCGGCTGCGGAAAGGTATACGGCAAGACCTCTCACCTCAAAGCGCATTTGCGTTGGCACACCGGGGAGAGGCCGTTCGTCTGTAACTGGCTGTTTTGTGGCAAGCGCTTCACCCGCTCCGATGAGCTCCAACGGCATTTACGCACACACACCGGGGAAAAGAGATTCGCCTGTCCGGTGTGCAACAAGCGCTTCATGCGCAGCGACCACCTCAGTAAACACGCGAAAACGCACAGCGCTGGCGAGCCCGGGTCTAACGGGATAAAAAAGGGAAGTGATACCGACAGCGAACACAGTGTGCCGGGCAGCCCATCCTGTCAGTCCCCTGAAATGATCCAAACCACAGAACCCGTCCAGAACGGCGTCAGTCACTGAGCAAAACTTATGAAAATAACGAACATGCATCTCGTGGACGCACCAAATCATTTTGGTTTCTCTAGTTAATATCATGCAAGTGGTTTTGTCAAAATAGACGTCAAATAGATGTATGAGTCAGTTTTATCAATCATGCATTGCCAGAAAGTCCCTCTCAGGTGTTATAAGAGATTATAAATATTTGAACTTTAAAACTGAAACTGTAATAAACTTGAGCTCACCTTTTTTCCGTATGCGCTCCTGTAAACACATTCTGCATTCCGTCACGTCTATTGAGGCACTTTATGAACGAACTACAAAATCAAGGGTTTATTTCTCAACAAATGCATAGTTTTATGATTCGTAATGTTGAAAGGGGACAAAAACAACATCCAACCCAGTGAGTCATTGGAGAGATTTAAAGAAAACTTGAAATCATCATTTAGACACAAGTGTCCTACGAACGAACAACGTTCAACGTGCAGTTAACACTGAACTGAAACTTTCCTCGATGCAAAGTGAATACTGTATATAGAATTGTCTTGAAACTCTATTTATCATCGAGTTTGATTTGTGCTTTGAAGTCTATCAGAGTCGCACTTTCAATCTATATTTATAATTTTTAGGATCGAATCAAATCGATCAGTCTGTTTATCTTTCGTTTTATTGTTATTATTTAAATGAGCATGTGCATTTATATTGACTGTTTACTTTAAAGATATAAAAACTCGCAATAAAGTCAGATTTGGCCTGGCTTTTTGTACTGTTTTTGGTGCATATGATCTCTTGGTTTAATTTTCAGTTTTTTTAACCATGCACGAACACACATATGTTTGTCAAATTTGTTTGAAGAGTTACTATTTGTGTAATTTTGGTTATAAATCATTATATTGCTAGAAATTAATTCATAGTTAATATACGAGAGTATATGCTAAGAAACAAACATGTAAAGTCTAGGATTAAAATGAATGAAAAACAAATCACACGGTCTGCATTTAAAGCTAATGCTTACAATAATATAAAAATACTTCATAAACATTCATAAACATATAAACATTCATAAACATATACGAATACACGTATAAATACCTCTATCAACTTAAAACAAACAAAATAAAAATGATCTGTCTATTTACATAACTGCTTTATTTCTTTGAAACTGATTAATCACGTCAAGATCAACTTAATTTAAAACAATACTAAATTAGAAGATATTTAACTTTACAATACACCTAAGTAAATATTTAATAAAGTATTATATACAATTATTATATTTAGGCTATAAAGATACGAGATAAGAAGTGTGAGCGGCATAAAAACTCACTGCGAGGATCTGGCGCCATTTAGCGGTCATTAAAGAAAGTGCAGCTCAAAAACAGGCGCCTCTCTTTGACCTGCAAGGCTGCTACAGACATAAAGGTATACAAATTAAAATGACAAAATTAAATGAAAACATCACGAACTTCCTACTGATGACTGATATTAATTTAGAAGAACATTTAAATTTATGAATTTGTCAGACGCTTTTATTCAAAGTGATTTAGGCCTACATGCATTCTAATGTCCTGTGTACATTTGACTATATATTGAATTTGAGATAACACAATAAAAAAGGCTAGTTTCAAATGGCTATTTAGTTGCACTATATATTAATAATAAACTCACAAGCTAAATGTTATTCATGAGACTTATGACAGCTTATTTGAAAAATTCCACAGAAACAAAATCACAATGGTGTTTTTTTTATTGAAATCTTTTTGACTGAAATCAAACCCCAGCGCCTAACAGAGAGTGGCTGGCATGAAGACATTATGATTGTGTCTGACTTGCCCGAAAACATTCATAAACACAAACCAGTGACAAATGTGCATTAAACAACACATACATGCCCAAATGGTACTGGTTTATACAAGCATGTTCCTTACAGTCAAAAATAAAAAGCATTTATATTATAACAAAAAATTACCCAAAATCCCCTAATAATAAATATTTGTTTAGTGTTTTCTGATGTAAACATTGTATTAAAACTGAACGTATTAGAGCCAGAGGAATGCTGCAGTAATGACCACAGACTACGTACCCAATAATGGGCCTCAGTAGTACATGACAACAGATATAAATAATGACCAGCAGAACAAATCATTCACAATCATTACACGAACCTAAATATACAGTGAACTAGTTCCGGGAGAAGAAACCTCCCTAAATTTCCAGTTTATCCAAGGAATCATGTAGACATGCAGAACAACCCGACCTGTTAGTAAAGAATTGTTCTGTATTTTGCTTAAATATTCAAGGAACCTGAAGGGCACTTTCAGAATCAAGATCCAGATAAACTGCTACACAGAGAGCTGTTAGGAATGTTATATATGTGTTGAACACTAGATGGAAGACTTACACCAGACAGCAGGTCAGGGACTTTTCCCACTTGTTAAATTCAGAAAGGAATGTAAGCATGCTGTGCAGTTTTTACCGGCTTTACAAAACTAAAACTGTGTGCTATATGCAACAATAAACATGTCAAACAGTATATTAGCGATGCTTATTACAATGGCATTAGTATTGTCACACGACCTCATTTTGACAAGTATAGGTAGATGCCACATTCGACCGCTTCAGACACACTGATGTATCTGGCGTCTTAAAACGGTCAACATTTCCATCGCTGTCGTCAGTCACAGTAAAATTCCCTAAATGAAAACTACTGCACAGGCTCTGGTTGTGAAAAACGTGAAAAAAAGAGGTAAACTAGCTGTGAATGGATGTCGAGCGCACTGCATTGTGGGAGACAGTCGTCACATTTGGTCAAATCTAGAAGCAAAAACAGAAGATTTGCCGCAGACATATTTCTGTAGTATAGTACGGCTTCATACTTATCCAGATTCTGTAGTGTTTTGCGGAATACAATTAAATAAAAAATAAAAACATTCTCACAATTATTCACAAAATCTAACACAGTGTAACTCTGAAAAGATCATCAAAAAATATCATATGCAAGGAGAAACCCACAGGTCACTGGGCGATGTATTCAAGTGAAGGCGTCTAAAAGTTTCATTTGTGGATTTTTGTAACGCGTAGCTTGCACTTCGCCTTCTCACCCTGTGTGCCATCAGAGAATGATGAAATATTTAATGCCATTTAACATAATAAATTACATACGTAGCGAAAAATTATTGCTTCGTCTAAGTGCTTTGTAAATAGAGAGATGGATTGCGTTTGGTTCTGGCATGACCTTTGACCCTGTCATTGCCACGCATTAGGCAGCGCCGTCTTGGATATGTGTGAGTGGATTTCTACCGGCTGGTTCGGGAGGCGGTCCCTCCTGTACGTTATCGTCTTCTCATTGGTTGTAGGACCATACGCAGAATCCTGTATGGAGACATAAACATGATTAGAAATATTCTGAAACGAATTGTCTTGGTCACAGTCACTCTTCTGTACTTTAGGATCTTAAATACTTTGTGTACAGCCACAACAGTTTGAATAGAGTTTTATTTTATTATATCTAGGGACTGCAGGGGAAAAATAGCCTTTTGGCTGACTCTCGCATATTGACAGAAATGTTTATTAATATGCATAAATAAATAAACAAATAAAATAGTATTCAACGTCAGTGTGAAATAGTAACTGAGATCATGAAAACCAAACTTAAGATGACATAGATTTTGTGAGATCCCAGACAGACAGATATCACACTGTACCTTACAATCAGACTGCTGGTTGGGCTTTTTCTGCCATGCACAGTTTCTTGTTCTCAGTAAATGACTGACCACAGCCAGCAGACCGATACCCAACATCAACGTCAGGAGGAAAGTGCTGAGGAACGTCTTGACTGATCTCTGACCCCAAACACACACTGACACGGAAAAACAAAAGAAATCACTTCTGTCAACAGGAAATTATTTTTGCTCAGATGTTGCTCATTCATAATTCAGATAACTTGGATTTCCCAGTGATGTTTCATTAAGAAACTGTCTCAGATGTTTTTCCAAAGATGAGTGGAAATAAAAACACATTTATTGATTATTGATTATAGAGCTGGCTCAGATCAGTTGATTATGGTAAACACAAATGGGAAATCTCGGAGTTCGTACTGAGATCTCTGCATTTTGCGTAAGTAAAAGTAACTGTTATGAGTCTTTAAGACATTTTTGATGTCTCATCGGCAACTTAAGCAGAAACACATTTTCTCCATTTGCTTTCTAGGTATTAAAGTGATCTGCTGAGATTACAATACGTCAAACATCTTAGTTTGGTCTGGATTTGATTCCGACTGCTGTCTATGGGTAAAATATGAGAGATTTGATAGATCTCAACTGTTTTTTCACAGCAGGTGACTCGACAAATCTCAGTTTGCTCTTCAGTTTATCTGAATGCTCTCTATGGGAAACAAACGAGACGTTAAAGAGATCTTCATTTTGTATTTTTTTTTCAGAGCAGTTGACTTAAAACATCATAGTTTGGTCTCCATTTGAATTTCTCTGCTAAAGAAACGAGACGTTAGAACCGAACAGAGGAGGACTTGAGTAATAATAGTACGCCCTTTATATGATCTCATTGCTAAAAGAAACAATTGAGACTTTAAAGAGATCTCATTTGAGACTGTACAAAAATCTGAGACATCACTTTAGTCTCCATTTTTCCCAACTTCTGTTTCGAAGAAAAATCATAACAGGGATACTCCAGCCAAAAATGTAGTCATGAATTACTCAACCTCCCAAGTTGTAAATAAATAAATGACTTTGTTCTGATGAACACAAAGGAAGAGATCTGGAAAAATGTGAGCGACTGACATTTCTTGGGCACAATTGACTTTCTAGATGAAATAAGATGGTAGTCAAAGGTGTCCCAGAACTGCCAGTTTTCCTAAATTCTTAAAAATATCAAATTTTGTGTTTAAGAGAACAAAAAGATTATATTTAATATTTGTTCCTACTATGGTAGTCCGTGATGTCCCAGAAATGTCAGTTGCTATCTTTGTTTGTGTTACTCAGAACAAAGAAATGTAAACAGGTTTGAAACAACTTAAGGGGGAGTAAATAATGACGGACGACAGTGTCTCTTTAAATACATTTTGTTCTGTCGGTGATGAGCTCTGCGGCGTTTCATAAACGCGATGGTTAAATTCACAAAGAGTTTGTTTAAAACAAAAACTATCCAAAGAAATCCTTGGAAAGCTAAACAGGAGGCAGATGTTTGTGTGGTCTCCCTCTGGCCTGGCTCTGATCGCAAAAGCAGCTGGAGCGTTCCCCGATGTGCCGACCAACACACAGCCCATATACAGTATAGATGTGTTCCCTGTGTGTTGGGAAATCCAGTCAGCTCGGCTCTGATCCAGTCCAGCGCAAACACAAAGACCATAAAGTACCATTTTAAGGGGTTTCCATGGAGACCTGGAAGCAGGAGATCAGGCCGATGATAAAGAATGCGGGTCACACACAGAATGCTTCGTGCTGTTTTGGAGAAACAGAGAGGGGGTGTGTCCGCTGTGACATTTTGGCGAGAAAACGAGCAAAATCGAGGGAGGAAAACAACTCGGAGGAAAGAGTCATCACAAGTCAGATCTCTTTAACGCCCTCAACATCACGGACATCGCTGAGAACGAATTAAATAACTCAAAAGGAAAAGTGAGAGTCAACTGCAGTGAAGGAGTTTCAGAAGAGATCTCATTAATGTCTCAAACTGTGCTTCCTCATGACACATGTGTGTACATTTTCATTTCTCTCAACATCTGAGACAATGTTTATCGTTCAACTGATGTACAATTCAAACAACAAAAACTTAATGTCTTACAAACTGGCATCATCCTTATAAAACATCACGTTTTTCCTCACCGGGATGTCGGCTAATGTGCAGCTGTGGTCCGTCTGTCGTCACGTCCATGAGAAAGCGGTAATGACATTTCTCAGGGGTGAGATACAGGCAGTACTTCCCTCTCACCAGCTCTGAGTGACATCACAGATCATTCAAACAAAGACAAACTTATTGTCAGCATCAAGCTTACAGCGGATTGGTCCGTGTTCATTCGGTTGTGAGGTCTCACCTACCTGTGATGTCATCAACATAGTCCACCAATGGGGTGCAGCTGTGGTTACAAAGCTGGAAAGCATGAGGTCTGAGTCCGTTTGACAGATGACAGCCCACGCAACCCCTGATGGAGAGAGAGAGATACATAACATTATATTTATATATTTATATATATTAATATATTTATAAACCACTTTAAGTTGCACCATATACATCACACTTTATTTTAGTTTATTTTATTACTACAATTATCTTTCTTTTCATTCGTGGACATACATGCACTATTTTCACGCAGCCCAGCTGCAAATGCTTTGGCAATACGAGTGTATATTTTGTCATGCCAATAAAGCACACTTACATTGAAAATTAAATTAAAATTGACAGAGAGAGAGAGAGAAAGAGAGACACAGAGAGATAGACAGAGAGATAGACAGAGAGAGCATACTGATTTCCTTCTGTATGTTCTGCATAATTTGCAGAAGTGAGCCTATATGAATAAAATAAAATATAATTTACTATTCTAGTACGAAGCTTCTTCTTAGTGAAATAGTAAAAAATAAAAATATCTTTATATAAATAAACAAACGTCACTATATTTGTGAGCACATGGTGATGGAACCCATCAATGACATCAGCGGCATGTTTAAGTAAAAGAGAGAGATTACCAGTGAGACAGACAGGAGCTGTAGCAGGTGTGACACTTCTCACAGAATGTCCCGGAGCGCTGGGGGTCGTCACACACACACCTGCCACACACACACTTTCCCAGACCGCCACATATCGACTCGTCATCTGACACGCATGTTTCCGTGGAGACGGAACAGTCGCAGGTCTCGCCCGTGAAGCCGGGCTGACACACGCAATCACCTGAAACGCACTGCCCGCGTCCTGATACACACAAAAACACACAATAAATCAAGTTGAAAGTTTTGGGAAATACCTACATTTTCCAACACTTTCTCAAACTGTGCTCAGACACCAAATCTTATCAATAAATGATCTCATGTTTTCAAATAACTGCTTTTAAAGCAATAGAAAAAATTATAAAATGAAGTATTTTGTGAAGTACTTACTAAATAATAAAAAATATGACAATACCAATATTAAAAACGAAAATTTCAAAAACATCATTTTGATTAATACCATTACTGCGATGTAACGTTTCTTAACATGATGATTGTCCACACACCTCCACACACCAGACCTCTCTCATACGGGCAGGAGAAATCGTCCATCTCGCAAAACTTCCCATAAATGTTTCCCAGTCTGCTGGAATCACATACACACGTCCCACATCGACAGGTTCCTCTCCCGCTGCACAGAGGTTTCGACTTGTCCTCTCTACAGACATCCCCCCCTTTCCCCATCTCCGCAGAGCATGCTGTAGAATTCGAGTCGTCATGACAACGACCCGTTTCTGAGCAGCCACACCCACAGACCTGTCGGACTCGAACGGTTACAGACTCGTTCAATCCCACCGGCCTGACGGAAATCACCACCTCCTGATCAGTACCCCCCGCTGAAGCTGGGCAGGAGATCATTCCAACCGTGACGTTAAAGAAGACCTGCGGAGGAGATCAACACGTTACACAAACTTGAGTTATAGAAACACAGAAACTGAAACTTTCGCAACTTCAAAGTGTTACTTGAAAGATAATACATGTACGTAAACTGTGATTACAAGAACTCCACAAACTGCCTCGCAATGATCCGGAACATCCAACCGACACAATCTGTGTCCACTCTGTTATGTTAACAATGTTTACGCACGTCACACAAATGTTTAAAACACACACTTTACATTTAGAAGCAGACTAACAGCCTCCACAGGATCTCAATAGTCACATGAGGACACTGCCAATATGTAATAGACACACACGTACATACAAAATATGAAATCATACGCATATAATGACATCATACGCATTAAATGACATTATACACAGGATGACATCATACAGACAGACTGATATGCACAAACTGATATCATATGCAGAGAACGGCTACATATGCACATATGACATCATACACATTGAATGACATCAATTCAATTGAATGACATCATACACACACGATGACATCATACAGACAGACTGATATGCACATGGTAGAGAATGGCAACATATGCACATATGACATCATACCCACTGAATGACATCATACGCAGTGAATGACATCATACACACACGATGACATCATACAGACAGACTGATATGCACATGGTAGAGAATGGCAACATATGCACATATGACATCATACCCACTGAATGACATCATACGCAGTGAATGACATCATACACACACGATGACATCATACAGACGGACTGATATGCACATACTGATATCATATGCAGGGAATGACATCATACGCAGTGAATGACATCATAGACACACGATGACATCATACAGACGGACTGATATGCACATACTGATATCATATGCAGGGAATGACATCATACGCACTGAATGACATCATAGACACACGATGACATCATACAGACGGACTGATATGCACATACTGATATCATATGCAGGGAATGACATCATACGCAGTGAATGACATCATAGACACACGATGACATCATACAGACGGACTGATATGCACATACTGATATCATATGCAGGGAATGACATCATACGCAGTGAATGACATCATAGACACACGATGACATCATACAGACGGACTGATATGCACATACTGATATCATATGCAGGGAATGACATCATACGCACTGAATGACATCATACCCACTGAATGACATCATATGCACCGAATGACATCATACACAGGATGACATCATACAGACGGACTGATATGCACATACTGATATCGAATGCAGAGAATGGCTATATATGCACACATGACATCATACACATTGAATGACATCATACGCACTGGATGACATCATACACACACGATGACATCATACAGACATACTGATATCATATGCAGAGAATGGCTACGTATGCACATAATGACATCAAACAGACAGAATGACATTATATGCATAGACTTAACATCTACAGAGATGATTTGTGAAATTTTATTTTGAGTAAACTATTCCCCCAAAAATGCTAATTCTGTCATGAATGACTCCCCTTCGAGTCGTTCCAAACCTGTATACATTGCTTTGATCTCATGAACACAGACAGAGATATTTGGAAGTGTGCTTGTAACCTAACAGTTCTGGGACCTTTTTGACTACCAAAAATGCCCCAGAACTGTTTGCCGTCCTACATTCTTCAAAATATCTTCCTTTGTGTTCAACAGAACAAGAAAACGATAAAGTAACTTTTTCCTACTCCGGTAGTCAAAGGGATCCAAGAACTGTTTGGCTGTGATCATTTTTCCAAATATCTTTCTCCGTGTCCATAAGAACAAATGAATGTCTACAGATGTGGAACAACTCGAAGGTGAGTAACGATCACAGAATGTTCATTTTTGAGCAAACTGCTCCTTTAAGAAAAGCCTTGTCGTTCAGCTCGATATCAACCTCAACATCTTTATTCCCTGTACTGAAAACAGATGTATCCGAGTTGAAAAGGTTTCGTACTGTTTGTTTGGGCCGCACGCTGGAACATTTAGTGTTCTCGAAAACAGATGATCCGTTGGGGCAAAAGGCCGTTACGTTCACCCGGAACCTGTGCGCTTGGCCGTCCTCCACCCCGACCTGCAGCTCCACATCCGACAGCAGCTTCTGAAAGAGAACACAGACGAGAACAGAGCTTGAGAAAGACTCCATTGTCTCAACCTATAAGCAGGTTCCTGGTCTAAAAATAGCGGCTTTGTGTCGATCAGCGATTGGAGCTGGCCCTTTATAAAGCAGGCTTCTGTTCGCCCGGATCAGCGGATTTTGGGGATGACAATGCATTGTTGTACGCACAGCCAGATTTCTCCTCATCTTAGACGCATGCCTGAGCAGATTGTGAGTCAAACTGCGAGACGATAAACAAATGTGAGCGTTTGGAAATGTTTAGGGTAAATTTCTGACCTTCCAACAGAACTGTGTTTGTGTGTATGCAGATGTTAAAGAGAAAGTCGTGTTTACCTTGTAGGCATGCACCACTAAATCTTTAAGATTAGATGCTTTGGGAAACAGCCGGCCCACATAACTGCCTGGAATCAGGCTCATCAGATCCTGTCCAGAGATGAGAGAGAAAACATTTGCGGCGTTTCTGCGTCTGTAGTTTTAAGGGAATAATTCTCAAAGGAATATTCTGGGTTAAATAGCAGAATCGGTGGATTACAGGAAACGATCAAAGAAAGTTAATCCGGCTAAGTGTGAACGTGACTATCTAACATAGAATAATAAATAAATCAAGCAAATTATTTGAACTTGATTCAACTGTGTACATGAGTTGATATCTGATGTGAGATTTGATTCGCTCACGACCATGTCAGACGCCTGTTTTGCAATTTCAACAAAGCGAAGAATGAATCATAAAATGATTCATCAACACACTGAAATCATTCAGGTAAAAAGCACGGATGTCTGCTGATGGAGGAGAAATTACCTCATACCACCGATATTGCAACTGATCCACAGCGAATATAGAGTAAACGCTGTTCTCCAGAAGTTTCTCTGCCAGCTGACCAATGGATGGATGTTCCTGGAAAACCAAGGGTTTGCTTTTATTTCTTGAATATCTTCATTAAATGCATTTCATTCCTGCGATAATGCGTTTGTGAAACGTTGTGGTCTCTTTGCCGACCTTACCATAGTGGCTGTTTGAGAGTAGATGTTATCCTGTAGGTGGCAACGGCCGTCATGAGGGACGACGATACCGGCCAGTTTACTGTCCAGAGCCAAATGAGAGGGTTGATCGGTCATAACCAGTAGCAGATGTTTGGCTTCCGGCCTCCATCCGATGTCCTTCTGTAGAAAGAAATCGCACTATTACTCCAAACAAAAGCGTTTTAAGCTACAAAGGTGAGTAATGTCTGACTAACACAGAAGCTCTGAAAACATGACTTTTATTTTGAATTTACAACTGCTGAACACAGCGAACGCACCGTGTAATCTTTAGAAACAACAGATGGGAGGCCAAGCCCTGATGAATATTCCACCTGAGACCCGTCTGCGCCAAAGCAAACAACTCCATCATGCCAGTGGGTTTCAATGTTATAAAGATTCCTTCGAGGTCACTGGCGGAACCTTCAGGAAGTTTTCATTTATCAGATTCACACAAAACTTCCCGCAACTCAACACTATAAAGAGTCTTTTGTTGATATCCAGCCGTCCCGCTGGGTGGATCTTACGCTCCCCTACCAACGGCCACATGAATCAGAGGTTACAACGCGCCTCCCCCGTGACATCGCCGATGACATCATCGCCTGTTAACAGACCAGTGAGATGGACGCATTCAGCTCTCCAGCAATGCTTCGAATGCGCTGGTTTCTATAAGTGTGGTGAGTCATTCTATAGAGCCGTCAGGCAGTGTTTCCATTCCCGAGGACAGATGGAAGCACTGACCTGAGACCTGCCGTCTCCAGGATGACCACAGAAGAAAATAAACTCTTGATGACACACAAACAGTCACCCATTTTAAATGATGAGTTCACATGGGCTGAAGCTGATGTCACTGAATCATTAGGTGTTTGACATGCAAGCATCTCCATTCCGCCCCCTGGACTTCACTACACTTCCTGTACCATCTGCCCTAAATAGCACACAAGATAAAAATAAGTGTGTCCCAATTCAGAGTGTGATAAAATCAATATCCCGAAAGATTCCTGGACGGAATTTCTGAAGCACTTGTGCACGCACTATTCTGTCCGTGAGGACAGAACTACAGACATTTAAGCATGCATAGTGTGCACAGAAGTGTATGGTACATGAAGCGAGCACGCACCTTACAAACGGTGGCCTGCAGCATGGCGTCCAATCCGCCCTCCGGCGTGTCCATGTTTCCTGAGATCCTCTGCTCCTGGATAACACGCGTGAACTCCGTCATGTTCTTCGTGACGGGCAGAACGTGAATAAAACCATGAGCGGGCCTGCAGTGGACCTCATAGTCACTGTGACCGGAGAGAGAGAGACGGGTGAGATAAGATGTCAGGCTCATTACATTCCCTCATTACTGAGAATGAGATCACAGTGAATATATTCAGGGGACACCCTGGCTGAATTTATACTGTTGGAGTCACCGATGAGTGTTCAGCTTTCACTGGAACTACGAACAACAACAAACTCACAGACGCATCAAGACAGCATCATCTTTTCCTTTGCTTTTTAACCCCATGCCAGCTTCCGAGACAATGTTCATAGCGAGAGCCATGTTATTTATTCCAAAACAAACAAACAGAGCCCTAAATAAGATGTTTTAAATTCTTAGTTTTTTTACTAAAAACCTTAAAGGGACAGTTCACCCACAAATGAAAATTTAATTCACTCCTCCTCAAGTTGTTCAAAATCTGTATGAATTTCTTTGAACACAGAGACAGATATTCGGAAGAATGTAACCAACAGTTCTTGAACTCCTTAGACTACCAGAATAGGAAAAATGACAATGGTAGTCAAAAGTGCCCCACAACATTCTTCAAAATATCTTCTTTTGTGTTTGACAGAACAATTTTTCTACTCTGATAGTCAATGAGGTCCAAGAACTGCTTGGTTATAATCATTCTTACAAACATCAGAACAAAGACATTAAAACAGATTTGATGATGACAGGATTTGCATTTTTGGGTGAACCTTCCCTTTAAGACTCAATTTGACTTCATTAAATATCTTGTCAAATGCATGCAAAAGAATCACAGTAAAATATGTGTAAAGTAACGTAAGAGATTCTGTCAAGTTTTTCAAAAAACGTCATATTTTCTTCAAGAAGAAGTGCGTTAGAATATTTTCTTCTGGGTCATCTTCACCATGAATATTGTGTGGTATAAAATGCATTAAAGATTACGTTACCATGTCTAACAACAGCTCAGATGGTTTCAGTACTAGATTCTGGTAAATATTGTTTGAACATTCTTACAAAAAAAGATTTTTTGTTTCGACTGTACTTCCCCAGCATTACCATCAAGGTTGAAATTTTCCCGGAATGAAAGATACGGTAAACTTTACAACAGATAACAACATGTAGATATCACTGGAAAAAAAACAATCTGAGAGAACTAGACACGAGGATTTCTTCAAAGGAAAAAGAATAAAACTCTCTTTCAAATAAACCTGTGTAAAGCTCAATTTTGCTCGAAAAACTTGATGTTTCACAAATATCTTGTTTTATTTTAGTACCCGAGCACCATTTGAGATTCCATCTGACTCGCTGCTGATCCATTATGCTTACCTGCAAGGATTCACAAGTTTAGTGGGGTGAACGTCGATGTACGGAGACACGGGTTTATCTACAAAAGACCCAAATCCAACCCGGAAATCACTGGAATGTTCCTTCATTTGATGAGACAGAGCCAGACCCACAGTCTTCAGCCGATCCAAGTTCTCCTGCATGGATGCAGACACGTCCACCAGATAATACAGATCTACAGGATAGCGCTCCAACTGTCGTACCTCCACCACAAAGCTCGCAACGCTCCCTGAGATAACGTGACACAACACAGCTGTTCAATGGAGCGTCTAAAGATGTTTCACCGAGATGCGTAGTTCAGGTGGAACACTACCTGGTCTCAGGTGGATGGTAATCTCTCTGGGTGTCACCTGGGAGCTGTCTAGCGCGGCGTTAACCACAACTTTAACATCCGGGTTTTCCATAAACTCCTCTTGACAGCCCCTGAGCCGAAGGTCAGCGACAGACCCGCATCTCTGGTTTAGGAACCTCTGTCGGGGGAAACAAAGCATCGAGAGGTCAAAGGTCACTGCAAAAGAGATTCAGGACGAGCGTTGTGAAGGGTGCTTTTATTTTTTCAACTACACAAAGCGTGTAAAACCTCATTCCCTAAACCGGTGTTGTTGAGATGCCGGTCAGGATTATTCTCGACACACTGCATGGATTTAATGAATTTATTTTCGCAATCCCAGGATTTTATTCACAAAGAGAGGCTTTCAGTTTAAGGACCGCTCTCAAGAAAACAGCAGCGCAAGCATGATCCGATTTCATTTTGGATCAACATAACTTTATATGCATAAAGCAGTTAAACATACAACAAAGAGAGCGGTTTATTTTACTTTTAAAAATTTATGTAACCATGAACGTGAAGATCTTCATAGTTCAACTTAAGAACCCCAAACAGACGAAACAGGTTCTTCTGAAGAAGCCTACGGTGCAGAATAACCCTTGGAAACATCCAGTGAAGTTCTTTGAGGTGTCTAGTCGGTTCCCAACCAGGAACGTCGACACAAAATTCCCCCATACGCTTCTGAAGAATCCCGTGGGTTTGGTTTACTTTACATAATAAAAATACACTCAGAACAGAAGCGAGGGCTCTTCACATTGGGGGAGGGAACTATAGTGTTATCGCCAAAAGACGAAACAAGCACTTTGCAGGCTCACAAAGCACACGCACACACACACACATTACCTCTTGAGAGCACCAGGCGCATTCAGGGCCGAGTCTCAGACAATCTTCACATGTGGAGATGAGGGCAGACGAGCAGTGGTTATCCGCTAAACAAGCAAAGAGACGCATTTACACATGAATGGATAAGAGCTGAAACGCAGCAGGGCATTGTGTGTTACACAGCCCCTGCGATAATACAACAGCAGTGTGTTCAGAAAGAGACTCATGCCAAAAGCAAATTCTCAAATACACTGAATTTGAGATGAGAAAAATCTATGATGCAAACTTTTGTGTCACGTCTAAACACGCACAAGCTATTCTCTATTCTTGCTCTCTTGTAAATGATCATAGTTTTGTTGTGGTGCGTTTTTGGTTACATAACCCTATACAGGGAAATGAATTATTTATATGACATTAAAAATAAAAGCTTTATAAAACGACTGGTGGTGATTCACTGCCATAATGAGCTTCAGAGTGATGCTCACATCAAAGCATCAGTCATGGAGCAGGTGTTCAGTTAGATTACACATCCAATATGGTTATATGCTATTTATTGCTATAATATATAATATCTCAAATATAAAAAGTGATATAATAAATAATGAGCTTTTCTGTCAACATACATTAAAAAACAAATGATTAATATTAACAAATAAAATAATTCATGAACCAACGTTAAAAAAAAATACAGTTACAGTATAACAGTTGATTCTATAAAACAACATACAAAACCAGAACTAAACTTAAACTTTTAACTCAAATCCTTAATAAATAAGAATGTGACAACTTGCCCCACAAGAACCTGATTAGTTTCCATACATTGTGATTAATCCCACGATAACGCATCAGTCATAAGAAAGGCAAGGACAGAAGAACGAGAGGGTGACAGTCGGGTGTCATACAGTCACACTTACCCGGATCACAACTGACGAGCACGAGCAGCGCGGAGATGAGCACGGAGACGCCAGGAGGAATCAGAACGCGGGATCGACGCGTGCACGAAGTCATAGCAGCATTGGGAGACAGAGACAAGTGTCCGCGTTTGTGACCGACGAATCAATGCCACAGGGTCTGAACCGCAACGGAAAACCCCCCGGGAACGCGTCAGATGAGCGAAGGAGGGCGATTATGATCACCCGATAACCTCTTAATCTGGATTATTAAACCGAGATGAAGCGCGGTGGAGCAGCGCGCTTTTGCGCATCGGCCGCGCATCGCCGGGCGCGGTATATCCAAACGCGCATGCGACGCTTCGCTTTTTGTTCGTATCGTCGCGCAAAATGTCACATTCTGTGCGTCATGAGTTCGGCGCGTTTGGCGACACAATGAAACGGCTCGTTGTTCCTTGCAGTGATTGTGAAAGTAAACTCCATGTGAACGCGCACCGAGTCAGTCGCAACTATGGTAACGACCCACAAGCTCATCTGAGACCAGAACACAGGAGCACTGGAGGCGGGGGGATAATACAGCGGTATACTTTTAATGCGCCCTGCATAATGCTCCACTTCTGTTGTTGTCGTCATTTCTTCTGTGTAGAACCAAATGACATGTGTTCCTGTAACTCGACTAGTCGAGCATCGCGTTAGAATGTTATAGGTACACACATACTAGTCACAAATAAAATGCATAAACTGATGCAGCTTTGGATAAGAGATCCTACCAAATGAATGAATGTATATAAGATGGAAAGATTGTGAGCACTTGTTTAATGTCTTTTGGGGAATTCAAACATAGTCAAGTGCATTAAACAAAGGGGAGTTTGCCCACAATATTATCATTCTGTCATCAGTTACTCACCCTGATGTCATTCCAAACTCACCTGAAACACAAACCGAGATATTGTACATATGTTTGCTGCTCCTATAGATACAGCTCTATTGTCTGGTCATAGTGATTGGTCATGAGAAATTTAATAGGCAAACCTTGACATGCAATATTTCAATGTTTTTCATGCAAAGCACAATTTTGAGCCAAAATACCTAACTTGTAAAGAAGTAGGGTGACACTCTTTGTGTCCCACATTACCCTTATTCCCCCTAACAGGGATTTGAGCCAATGACAGAATTGGTATTGAGGCTGCAAAAAGTGTTTTTTACATCGAGCTGCCCAGTCGTCTTTAATAGAAGTTTAATGAGCAATGATGACCGTTCAGTTCAACATGACAAACTGGGATGAATCAAGACAAACAACACCCTGAATGTGTTTCACACTGTGGGGTGGAGGAGAGGACAATGATGTCTCCTATTCTCTAGATAAAGGAGACTGCGTCCAAGATGTGGGACATGTCCCAGTGGAGGAGCCCATGACTGTCACAGAGATGAGCTGGAATGAATGTTAAAGAGAGAGAGAGAGAGAGAGTTCTACTGTGTTTTATTCTTCGTTACACTTGCAAATGCTTTGGCAGTATATTGTATCTTTTTTCTTGCCAATAGAGAGAGAGAGAATGATATCTGGGTGCATTATATGACATATAATCAGTGATATTTTATGAACTTCATATTAATCTAGATTAGAAAAAGTACATTTGTTTAAAGAGTAAGTGACATTGGGTTTTTAAGGTCCTACTTTGGTTTATGAAGTGTCCAACAACAAGTTTATGTACATAGAAGGTGTAAAATCACTAATATGTCGTTATAATTATAGTTATACAGTTATAATCGTTATTCTTACCTTACTTCTTCTCTGACTCTCAAATGATTTGTTCCGCGATTCATCCATCTAAACACCTCCTATCCGCTAGCCTAGTGTCATATGATTGGTCAGATGGCGTAGTCTGTTGTGATTGGTCAAACGCGTTCATCATGTGCCTCAAACAGAACGAATATCATCATCACGGGAGTCTGCTGTGAATGGTCAAACGCGTTCAGCATGTGTCTCAGTGTATAGATAGAGTTGGCGCAGATTTTACCTTACCTGATAATAGATAAAACCCTGGGGTTATAATCCATTGGTGTTGTTTCAAAATGTAATTGTAACCATTGTTTCCTCAGAAGTTCTTCTTTTGGTAGTTTAAATAAGACGGACTTAGTTTCAGAACGTAGAACAAAGGTTCTAGACATGATGCACACGCATCACGAACGAGCGACTGTGTTTTGGGAGGAGAGTGAAGTTTTCACGCCATTCCCAGCAAAACATAGGCGGGGACTATTTCTTGTGACGTAGATACGCGGCGGTAGGAGACTCGGACTAGGTCACTTCTCGTTTTAGTGATTCAGAGTCGACTCCCCTTTTAAATTTGTTATTCATTCACCTTCGGACTTACAGCTTGGCTGACTGCCTACTTTCAAACACGGTGATATAACATAACATTTTCATGATCTAATGTTACTTACTCTTTAAAAAAAAAATCCTAAGAATAAAGAAACAAGGTGTCCAAACAGTATGGGGTATGTTAGATGAGATCCACTGGTATTTCTGGTTCCCTTCCCCCCAGTTTGATGTTCTCAGTCTGTTTTTCTTACTGGTCGGATGGGCTTTTTGACCACGCTGGTTTGGTTTAATCTCCTGCCACAATATATCACATTCCCCCCCTGTCTGACCGTGGGTCTGCCCGCTCCGGGCTAACCGCTGACCCGCTGGGGCTTTCTGTCAAACTCCCAAACAAACAGAGCTCTCTGGACAGCGTCAGGGTTATTTTTGCTATACTGGGATGTTAAACGCTTTGAAAGGCTCTGACAGCATCACTGTTTTACTTAATCATTAATCTCACAGCTTAACTAATGTACTCATGCTTTAAATCTTAAAAACTGCTTAGTTTAACATTAATATGTGAATGTCGGATCATCATTTTACGTCATTTTTCATTCTTGTCACACTCACATTAGACTGATCATCGGACGCCCAAAGACATTTAGTTGAATCTGCTAAACAGAAACGTTTAAAGGTATCTTCAAGCAGAGAAAAAAATATATTTTTATAATTTATTAATTTATCATTTAGTAATCCTCGTGTTATACTAAACCTGTGTGCCAACTCCATTGACTTTCACTGTATGAACAAAAAAGACGTTTCTCAAAATATCTTCTTTTGGGTTCCAGAAGAAAGAGTTGCAGGTTTGGAACCACCTTAGGGTGAAAAACGTTTATTTCAAATGCACGCAATAATACGGTCGTTACGCATACATGAGCTCTGTTGAAAAATACAGCATGCTCACTATGTAGGCAGTACTTTAAGGTACTGTATGTGTATTTGGTAACGTATAAAATGCAGCTGCTCACTGCACTTTCTTTTGGCCAAATGCAATGCTTTATTTTCACGGTAGATGGGACAAAGTAAAGAATGTTCTTAACATGCAGGTCAAAGGTCAACATAACTCAGGCTGTCATACCTCACACAGCGTAACATTCTCAAGGTCATGGCTATGATGACCTCACAGCAACGGCTCTAATCCGCTAGCAGGCTCCTGCAGGCATCAATCTGTAGTTTTCCCATAGAGGTCAAATGAACAGGTTCACAGCATACACACACTTGCCACAAACACACACAGCTGGAGTCTCATCTCGTCACTATACAGAAGAATCTGTTTAAAAACGTTACGGCCAAACAACCAAGTTCCTGTATAGCTTGTGACTTATTACTTTAATGAACCTATTCGGCAAGACCTGATAAACACCAAGAGAACTACTGATCTTGTGACAACCATGACCTTAAGAAGGGTAAAAGATCAGCAGGGTTATTTATAGACGCCTCCGATGGAACCTTTTACGGGGAATATATTTTGAATTCCCCTGTTAGGTCGTGTCATTTATCACAGTGAAACTTATTAACACAAAATATATTTATAGGGCTGAAACACGAAAAAACCCACACAGACTGATTCTTTTTTAGCGATTGATTAATGAATCATCACACCATCCTAACAGCTGATTTACATTATACGATTATTCAGAGTATTAAGTGGGTGAATCTAAAAAAGATCTAAAAGAAATCAAAAGGGGAAAAAAAAGGTTTTTATCGTGACCCAGTTTTTTTTTATATAGTAAGTCATGATAGTATTGGTTGTGATGAGTTTTATTAAATGCTTTGTTTGAACAATTAAATAATTATTATTTTTATTGTAACAGAGTTAAAGAGTCTGAAAATCTGATGTAAATTATATATTTTCTAAGTTAACCAAGAATTTAGGGTTAAAATGGGAGCTTCATTTTAATAAATAATATTTTTTGATGCGAAATTTGATTGATGATTTCGACAAGTTTAATGAGATTTAATGAGAAGACCCTCTGGGATTCACTTTGGCTAAATGACACGCAAATAAACCCACAGGATTCTGTAGTATCCTGTTATTCACATTTTTTGTGTCTTTACGTCACACTATAATCTAACCTCAGGTTAAAAAGCACTATATCCATCGCAAACGTCACCTTGTGGTGAGTTTTAGCATGTTTTACAATCCCACCAAAGGAAGTCATGCTTCATGCTTGGAGTTCACCACCAGCGTGACGCGGCAAACCACGGCCCTCTCCTCCCACTCCTTCCCATCTTCACCGTCTCATCACACACGCTGATGCAGAGCTTCACATCACTTGCGTGGGCCGGACTGTAATTGCATCATCAACGTCAAATTAGTGGGTCAAGCTGATGGTTTGGATCTCATTCTCAGAGGTTTGAGGCTTTTTGCTGATGTGGCTTTGTGTGGTGTATAATCTTGTAGACCGCAGATAGGTGTGACTGCGCTGAACAGATTCGAGATCTGAGTGCTGACCACAGATGGATGAATGGAAAGTGATCAAAAACAATGAACTGACTCAACTGTGGGATGAGCTTTCAGAAAATTCCCCTGAACTACTTAAACAAACGACGTAGAGAAATAACATGTTGAATCTGCTGACCTGTAAAAATATAATCAATGCAAACATGACATTTACATTTCTACGGTTCTTAGCACATTGCTTTTTGCTAATTTTTTCCACCCGATGATAGTGAGAAATGTCATAGATTTAAATATTATCTACACAAGGAGGGCGCAACTACTATTCAGAACACCCTAGCAACTGCAGAGCAACCATAACACCTTGGAAACCATCACAACCCAGAACAAAATCGAGATCAATCCGGTTTAACAACAACAACAACATATATTCTATTTCACTATATAAAGCTTCATTAAATATTGTTGCATATCTAAATTAGATCTCGTGTGAATAATATAGATTAAATACCAAAGCACCATAATATCCATATTGCATTTTCTAACCAAATACAGTGGGCAATTCTGAGTTTGCACAGAAGAAAACCCGCAGCTTTGAGTGAAAATCTGGGAATTTACAGTCACCACAGGAAGTCTGACCGTATTTTTTTCACAGCTTGTGGTAGCAAGTTAAACAAACCAAAAAACAATCTAACCCGGCCGAAACTATCAATCCTTTAAAAAAATACTTATCTAAAATATACCATATATACAATTTACAAAATAGTTATCTGAGGTATTTCCATGGTAAACCAAAGTACTTCAATAATTGATCTGGTATTACATATAAAACATGTATTTTTGAGCAGTATATTGTGTATTTAAACATCAACAGAAGCTGTTGTGTTTTAGCACCTAAGCGAACGTCAACATTTACAAGCATTCTTTATCATTGTACATATGAAAAAGACCACCACGACACTTTTATGTAAGGCTGTAAAGAAGCTTTTCTACCTCTGTGAACACCTGCCATCCATCTGAAATAACATCATCGCTGACGTCATGAATGGTTTCATTGTGGACCTTGTGGACGATTTCAGTGTTTCAAAACAAAACCCAAACTTCCTTATCTTTGATCTGACTAAAGGTGTGTATGTTTTTGTTTATTAGTGTTTAAAGCCCACCAGTCCAAGCCTGTTTACTGCGGGATTTTCTCTGCCCATCATGCTGATCTATTGCTTATTAAGCCTGGGTGGGCACACATGGGAGTCTGAGGGACTTTCCTTGGAAACAGAAACAAACCGGATGATATGTGGGCAGTACTTGCCATCAGTCCTGATTTCCTAAACACCTGTGTGTGTTTCAGGAATGAGCAGTGAGACGTAAAAAGCACTGACTGCTGGATGTCTGAACGCTTTCACAATGACAGAATGAGATTGGGGCGAGAAACAAAAACAAACCAACACTAAGCAGACAGATGACGGCCCTGATAGTCACTAGCTCACACTATATTTGCTGCTAACAATGTTTTGTATTATTTATTTGTTCGTTAATCGCTATTTTCAAAAGAGTGCTTATTGAAAATGTTTTAAACTTACATGTATTAGACATTTGCATTCCCGATTAAGTGTTTTGAGCGCCTTCCTGTGGCTAATAAATGTAATTGCTTGTTTAAACAAGTGTATTAATATTCATTACAAAACCGAATAAAAATAGTATTATGAATATGTCTAGACGTTTCAATTTAAGGTATGTTTGTAAATGCAATAGCAAAGTTAAAATGAAACTAAAAATGAGACCGAGAGAGAGAGGGAGGGGGGAGAGAGAGAGAGAGAGAGAGAGAGAGAGAGAGAGAGAGATAAGAGAGAGAGAGAGAGAGAGAGAGAGAGAGAGAGAGAGAGAGAGAGAGAGAGAGTGAGTGTGAGAGAGAGAGAGAGAGAGAGAGACAGAGAGAGAGAGAGAGAGAGAGACAGAGAGAGAGAGAGAGAGAGAGAGAGAGAGATAAAGAGAGAGAGAGAGGGAGAGAGAGAGAGAGAGAGAGAGAGAGAGAGAGAGAGAGAGAGAGAGAGAGAGAGAGAGAGAGAATAAATGTAAATGTGATTATGAAAATATATTTGCTATTGTGCAAACTCAAACATTATATTTCCCACAATAACACATGACTACAACGAAAGGTCATCCAATTTTCAGGAATTAAAGTGTTTACATTCTTGCAAACTGTGAGTGACGTCAGTGGACCGTTCCAACATGGCGGACGAGTCTGCGTGCCTGCAGAGCTAGAAGACGGCATCTAGTTTTTTATTTTTATGCTGGAACTGAAGCAAACAACGACAAAATAAACGCTTAAACAAACATAATTTAAACCTCAATTCATATATTCTAAACTTTCTGCAAGATGTTGCAGTTGAAATGACCCTCTTGAAACCATTATTTCATAAACTCTGCATCCAAACGTTCTTGGCTGTTAGATCCATAAAAAGCTCAACATCGAGAAATAAATGTCCGGCTTTGCTTGAACGGTATATTTTGATTTGTTTATTGCCGAAAAGGACCTTTAAAATAAAATTATGTCAGTCGGTGGAATTGCATCTCACACAAGTTTCGTCGCGTAAATGTTTTTTTGCGCTATTCAATGACGTCACCCATCAGGTGTTCTCCTGAACCCGTAAATCTTAATTTGCGCAGGTAAATAAATATAAACGTATTTCATGCATTATAAATGATTTATTTTAGAGGATACTTTTACCTCACACCGACAGGACGAAAAATATAAATGCACAAAAATATGGAAATATTTTTTTTTAGTTATTGTAAACAAATATATTAATGATTCCCCTATTCATATCCCCTATTCTACTTATTGATTCAGTCATAGAAAAGTAGATGCATAAATTCAGTTCTCTTTATGTTTACACGTGTGATAGGTTTAGTTTCTCACATTAACTATGAATGTCCATTCAATTTATTTGTGTGAATGTGTCCATTGCCTGTTTCACGTTGAGCAGAAAATATGGTTTCATAATTTTTAAGCTTATCAATCTATTTCTTGCCAAATGTTTTGTTAAGTGCGTACATTTTTGAATGGGACACAAACTTCCTGCTTAAATTTCACTGAATCTAAACCACAATTGCATACTTCTCTGTTAAGACACACAGTTCTGTTTATCACAGTATCACCCGAACCACCTTAGTGTGCACTTCTGTGGTCTCTGGAGACGTGTGCTTTACTCTTTTCTTGTGTGCTTGTGTGGGGAAAATAAATACTTAATGAGCTTCTTGTTTACTTGAGAAGACTGAACACCGACACAGCAGATGTCACCAGAGATACTCAGAGAAACCATTGAGACTGAATTTTAAACACACACACATATCAAATGATACAAATTTGATCAAAGAAATCACATATTAGAGTAAAAGGAAGTACACTAGACATGCACCGAGTTGCATTTCTGCATTGTATGAACAAATAAAAGGTCAGCAGAGTGAAACAGACATCATGATCCTACACACACACAGTGTATTTGCCTGAGGTCACTGAAAGTGAAACACATCTGGTCCCCCTCTGGTATAGCTGCCGATTTTGTGCCAAAAGATTCCGGCCCCTTTAATTATTAACAGTTCATTCATTAAACATCCACCTCTTACTAAAATCATTAAACCGTCACACACACACACACACACACACACACAGAAGATGTCAGTAATGGATGTTGAATCTAAGGTAGGTTGTGTAACACAAGTGCTCTGTTTTCGAAAAATCGAAATATCAATATTCAGTTCTCTCATCCATTATGAAACGTAGTGCAATTGTGTTTTGCAGCAGCGTGCCATTGATAAATAAAAACCCAAACATTCGCATTCTCTCAGAAGTCAAATCATTAACGAGATCTCTCAGCATTTTGTCTTCTAGATGAAATGAGGTCAAACAAACAGCCAAGTCCACAAACCGAAAGTACAGATCTCAGAAGCTCAACACTTCTTGTGAAATTCTGCCGAGGCAAAAAATGAAACGAAACATAATTGAGTTCCATTAAGAATCCTTAACCTCAGAGCAATAAAACGCCTCATGGGACTCTCTACATTAATGTACCACATTCAGTTGAGAATGACACGCTTTCACCTTATTTGGCTAATGCTTTTTATCGACATTTTATTAACATTCTATTTAAAAACACGTTGTGATTCAGTTGTAGTGTTAACCAAGCCGATTTTTGACAGTAAGATTGAAATCTAAGAGCAGAGGCTTAATAGAGTCTAATGTCCTATTGATAAACATGTTGAGATGGGATTGCGGTGAGAGTGAGTTAAAGCGTGTTGTGGCAGACGTCTCCCCAGAGAGTCATATCGATTAAAGAATTATTTGTGTGTTTGCTTGGTCTGCAGCATGTTGGGTTTTATGACTGCGGCGTGTGTTCGCATTACATTTAAGATCTATCCAGCTAGAAGATTGCCTTCCTAGTAGGTTTTGTAAAGTGGTCATATGGCGCGTGTTCTTCTGTGCCTTTGGTGTGTTATAAGTTGCCCATCCATGTATTAGACACGTAAAATTGCAAAAATTAAGTGTGGGAACAAAAGATGCATTCTATCTGAAAAGCGAATGCTCACCCAGACCGGCCTGAAACGCCTCGTGTAACCACACCCCCACAAACGTCAGTTGGTGGTCTGATTTGATTAAGACCGCCCAAATGTATATGCAAGAAAGGTGGTGTACCTGTCAGTACAATTGAAGAGGAACCTGATCTTCCAAATATGGCAAAAATTCAAATACATTTCCGTCACAGGTTTGCAGTATTCGACCAATCACAGCACACTGCTTAACTGGCCAATCAGAGCACACCTCACTTTTCACAGCCATGAGCTTTAATAAAAATCTGCGCGTTTCAGAGAGGTGGTGGAAAGAGGCGATACAAACATGCACGGTATGTGAAAAATACAGCATTTTTAAACCTTAAATCATGTATACAATACAAACCTTAATATTTATTTTACCGTGTCATATGACCCCTTTAAAATTATTTGGTTTGGAAACAAATGTTTTTATTCCTCTGAACACGTAACACATGGTGATAAAACACAAAGTGCTCACAGCACATTATACAATGTGTTTACTGAACACACATTTCTTGTAAACTCACGTTCGATGCTGATGTAATGATCTGAATGATTTTGAAGGGGCTTATTGATCTGCAGTGAGCTGGGCAGGGCTAATTAGTGAAAGTAGGTGTCACAGGTAAGAGAGATGCTCGAATTTATAAGTTTAGTGCTTTAACAATACATCGTTCCAGAAAAATGAAAAAGGTGAAAAGAAAAGCAAAATAAAAGTCTCCAGAAGAAAAGGCATCTTCCTCGTGTTGCCACAGGGTTGTGTTTACTCAAAAGTTGCCATTGTGTTTAATTCTCATAGTTAAGAAGAGGTGAAGATGACCTTCTGAAAACTGACTTTCTTAAGACATTGTTCAGTAGTTCCAGTTACTAAATTGCCAAGCCACAATGTCTATAAACTTCATACTGCTGAAGTAACACTTAAAAATACACATTCTACACACATTTTATTTGATAAATTAGCGTATTGATATAAAAAAAATCCTGATTCATTCAGGCAAGGGTTAAATGATTAAATTGCCAACAGTCAGGGTCGATGCACAACATGATGATGTCAGTGGACAACAATGCTGCATACCATTGTTTAAAATACCATTGTTTAATTAATCGCAGCTATAAACGGATCTTTCGAAAGTTCTGCACACGGCTTTACATCAATCAGTGGGTCACAGTGGGGCAAAAGCGGTCCCGTAGGGCCACACCGCAGGGGTCCGAGCCAAACACGCCAATCTGAGTCCTGCGATTACAGTTTTTTATCTGACCCCTGAAACTGGATGGAGAGCTCACGCAGAGGAGACGACCCAACCTACACAGACACAGTATGAGAAGAGAGCTCGAGAGCTGAGCTATGCTTACACTGTCCTATAAATGTGAATCTAAACTGTGAAAAGTGTGAGCTGGCATAAAATATCCAGCAATGAGAAGAAATCTGCTGTGTGCTGGCGGCAGGGACCGTAACGTTTACAGGCCATATGTCGGCGATCCAATAATGTGAAAGGCTTTTACAGCACGTGCATCAAAGTTTCACAAAAGGCCAGTTTTCATTCTAAAGACATTGTGTAGCAGAGATCTGACAAGTGTTTGGAGAGAATGTTTCAGATGTGCTCGAGGTGCTCGAATTTCATTTTTCTTAGATTTAAACGCTGAGCTTTACAAGAACCAAAATGAGATCATCACAGACCATAAACCTGTTCAAATTTATTTATATAAGTCAATTTGAATGTTAACTGAAACAAGCTGACTGAAATTTTCAGCTCATTTTTTCAGAGAAATTACAGCACAACAAACGGAACCCCAAACACGGCTGTCTTTTGTCGTCTAATTGGTCCATCTGACATGTTTAAACATCATTTTTCATCCATGGCCTAAGATCATTTTTAGACACAAGAGACCTTATCAAGTCATAATCATATATTGGTAACCGTTGTACTCTTTGGTAAAAGCTTGTAGTGCATCAGACATCCACTAAGGGCCTTGGAAACCTCCATCTTCACTTCATCCAACAGCTGAAGTCACAACCTCCATCTTTCCAAGCAATTTAGAACATCAGCTTCTCCAAAAGGGCACCGTTGTAGAAATCAATAAGAACGCTATCAGAACGGATGCCATTGATTTGTCCTCCTAAATGTTTGGTTTGCAGTTTCCACATCTAGAAACTAGAAAGATTCACCTCATCTGTAAGTCGCTTTGGATAGCGTCTCCTAAATGACTAAATGTAAATGTAGTAACTAAATGTAGCGTGTAAGTAAACTTAAGCTTTTATTGTATTTTGTTGATGTTCTTTTGTTCATTTAAAAAACTATGATCGTAGTATAGTCAGAACAAATCAAGACTTTTGCTATGCTATAAAATCTGCTTTTCTCATTCGTCTGCATAAAATATTGCATGCCTATTTTTACGTTTGTCAGAACGGAGATCGGAAAGCTAAATAAAGCAAATGGATCATGCAATGTTCCCATAATTCATCTGCATCGCCGAATCTCTTTTAGCTTGAACCTCCAATGCAACCTCCAGCCTTTCAATCACACTCACCTCTACATCAGATCATAACGCTGCGGGTTAGAGACACATTTTATTTTCTCCAGTTATTTTATTTCAGAAATGTTCATTATAGCAGCCTGGGAATACAACTTTGATCTTCAGCGAATCTGTGAACATGAAAACACACGCGAGTCAGATGATCAGCGACTTTAGATTTGCTTCTTGGACATTTCATACACATCTGGCAAAAATGAGAGAATGATCACACTTGGTAAATAAACAAATCCCAGACACACAACAATTTCTGCCTTTTACATCGTACAATATTTCATTATCAAGAATGATCATCACACCTTAATTCTATTTCAACTTTTCCAAACTGGAATCTGGAAATTCAAATATAATTTGGCTGTGTTAGCTTTAATTCTATGATAATAATTACTGTGGATCTCTGCATTTTTTTTATAAAAATGCTTTGAGTCAGACTGTGAATGGAAGCGTTCCAACAGGCACTGTTTCAATATCCAGGGCAGAGTTCTGGCCGTCTCACCTCTTCTGCTGTGTGGAGCCCGAATGCCTCATCACGACAGCAAAACAGCACCGACGTGGCATCGCGTCCTTTAAAACAGATCCTGACAAGGCCGGAGTGAAGTACGTGCCGCTCAGCGCTTCTGCCAGTCACGGGACACGGATCATGTTTGACCATGTCAGGTTATGTTAACTGCACCTTGCTGTTTCATAAACAAAACACAAAGACAAAAAGGTCAAACCAAATTGCACAAACATATTGTCTGCATGCATTTGTATTTACAGATATTCTAGGAGTTATTTAAGGGTCATAGATTGTTTTTGGATCCTGTCATGTAACATTTGTCTTGTGTGTTAGCTGTTAACTGCAGTCACTATTGTATTGATGTTAACTGTACATGATTTCATTCTTGACATTCTGCTGACTGATGTGAAATGGCATGTAGGTCACTTGTGTAAATCAGAACATTTAGAAGTCAAACTCAGAGCCTTGTCAGAACATAAACATCCGTCCTGTAGAGAAGATCTGACAGGTTATGAAATCTGTCCACATACTGTCACTTCTTCTCCTGCTATTTTTCATCCATAACAAAACCACAAGCAACGAGGTCTAAGATTCAAACTATATCTTGTTTTTTTCTGGACAACAGATGGAAAACTTGACTTAAACATGCTGAAGCATTCAAAGAAATGAAGTTAAAATTGTAAAAAGTATTTCGTTTTCTTAACTACACAACATACACAACGTTCCTCAAATGCCAATTGTGAATTTTGACATCCTGCTGACTTTAAAGGAAAGTTCTGGAGACACTAATGGCGTCTCCATCTGAAGTAACATCATTGATCAGCTTTATCCTGCACTACACACACGATCCCTAAAGGGTTGACTTCAGCCAAACCGAGACGTTAGAGGACCTAAGCAGCTGATGAAGAGGATGAGAAGCATCCAGTTACCCTTCCTCTGTGTTTGATGATGAACCCGAGACGACAGCGAGCTGAGGAGAGACGCTCGGGCAGAAATCAATGGGTCAGATTCTCTGCAGGGTCAGACGAGCGGTGTGAAGATCAATCGGGCGCAACATCCCCGTAACCTACAGCTCGAATTAAAACGCCCTCTAAGTGGGTACGTGTGGGTGCAAAGACACAAATCCGTCCTTTCAGGGTCGATTAGCAACGGCATACACAACCTCAGAAGATGGATGAATCCAAGTGAAGGTCTTGATGGAAATCAGAGCGAATGTTGATCATTAAAGTTGCTAACTAGTTTGCAAAGAATCTTTTATTTTTTCGAGTTAGATTCAATTGTTGTCCACTAAACGTGATTCATATTTGTCCTTAAATCATTTAAATAAATAAATCAATATAGTTATGGAATATAGAGTAAACTTGTGATGGAATTCAACAATATCGTGGTTTATTGTGATAATATGCACAATGTTGTGACGTGGAAATTCAAAATACAGTGAATAATTCTAGAAATAGCAACTGTATACGTTTATGTAAAAATCACAGTATCTTACACAGTATGTTAAATAAAAATAAATAGTAAATCAATTTAATTGTGGATTCATTGAAATGTTTTTGTTTTAATGCTCAAGATCTTTGTTTTCTTTATTTAATTTTTGGTATTTAAAAAGTAACTAAAACATCATAAAAAGAGAGAGCTAAAAAATATTGAAAGAGATCAGATTGATTCATTCTTCAAACTGCAATCAAATATATATATTTTCCATAAAGCTCAACTACAGAGCATTTCACTACAAAAAATCTGTCTCCTTTTTATATTACATTGCATGTATATTCAGTAATCATGCACTAAATATAATTGTGTCTGCAATATCACTATACATTAACCACATAATGATTCTTTTTCACCGCTTCCGGCGCTATTCTATGTGATGCATTAATATTCCTTAAGAAATCTACTGTATCAGCATGTGTCACGGCACAAGTGTGAAGAAAAATAATGCTTTCGAACAATTAGCACACAATACACCAGATCCTCTGCAGAAAAAACACAGTCCTGTTAGCACTTCTGTTCATCCACGAGCTGCCGCAGGCTGTTTCTCAACATCATCCTCAGGGGTGTAAGAATGACCCTCAGGTCCTCGTTTCTGGACCGATGCTGTGCTGCCCTTTAAACATCCTCCAGCATTATAAAGGAGAATTATTCACAACTAAAATCAAGCACAAACTATGGAAAAACCACTGTTTTTTTTACGCGTGTTGCCATTTAAAGGGTATGTAATTTCCTTGTCTTAGATCAAATCAATCAATCAAAAATCAAGATTACTGAAAATCTCAATAACCTCAAACAATTCTCAACAATATTTTCCAAATCCAGATTATTTTACATCTACAATCTACATTCATTTTACACCTCCATAGTCGTCATTTGTTTTAACAATTATAATCTATTTTTATGTTATTTGTTTATCCTAAACAATTTTATGAGAAAAAACATAGAGAGAATTAGAAGTTATTTAAGGAATATAGCAATGTTTCTCCACTACTTCAATCTGTGTTTTAAGCGTAAGGCTTTTGTAGACAAATTTTTTATGTATATGTGACCTTGGACCACAAAACCATCGATAGGGCAATGTTTTGAAATTGAGATTTTGAAGAGAGTCCATGAACCCGAAATTCTAAGCTTTATGTATCAAACTTGAGTGGTTATTTCCCAAAGAGCGTGAGGAGCGAGTCAAGTTTGTAGGTGTGTTTCCGACCATTTTTGGTTAGTGCAGCAAAATTGCAAACAAAAAAAGTTTTTTTCATATATTTATGGTAGGAAATTTACAAAATATCTAATCCTACAAATATACCGTTCGACTTATGACTGGTTTTGTGGTCCAGGGTCACACATGTGTCGAGACCCGCTAGTTGCCAGAAATGTAATAAAGAACATGGGATACTGGATTACACAACACAAACACCTATTCATTTTCAAATATAAGTTACAAAAACAACTTGTAGAAAGACTGGAGCAGGTTGTTAGCAGCAGTGGAATCATTATAACTGAGACACAAGCGTTCACACTCAGCGATGTTCTCACTACGTGCCAATAAAACAGCATGTTGGCAGGACCCTGTCGGATTCAAGCGCTCCCTCGTGGACCATTAAACACGGCTGCGGGCCGATCGGTGACACGGGCGCACTTCCAGTATGACAAAACTGACAGAGTTACTGCTGGGAAAATGAGCTCTTATATAATGATGCAAAGAGTCAAAACATTGTTAAGTTTAAATCAGATTATGTGACAAATGTAAAGAGGCCTTTAAAATATTTGCACACTTCAGATACCCTTGAAAATGCACGGCTTTAATTCGCTATTGGAAAGCAATTTGACATCAGCAAACATTTGATGCCAGTGCTTTCCACTTCAAGCTTTTTAGGCCGTTTGGGCCCAAGGTGATATTGTTTATTAGATGTACGAAGTCAGTTATGCTGTGATCTAGAACAAACACGAGTATATTAGAAAATATATTTTTCCGATTATTTATTTCTGCTTTATTTAGATATGTGCGACACACAATTGCTGCCTGCATTAAAGATTACAAATCAGTAATTTAAAACTCTTTAGCCCCCGCACGGGATTAGGATTACATGGGGACCTCTGGTCATTTGTAATAATTGCAGAAGTTGTCTGTGATCTTAAACCAGTGCGAATCGGCCATGTATGTAATTTGTAAAGTAAAAATTCCTCCACAAATGACGTACAATATTTTGAAAAACACAGAGGTCGTGTGATAATATTAGTCCCGTGCGAATCGGCATCTCCGTCATTTGGCGGGCTCATAAATAATATTTCAAGGTTTTATCCACCGTTTGCGAATAATGGAGGCTGTTTTGAAGTGTTTTGATATTAACTTGATTGCTGGGTCATTTCCATACATTGCCAAAACTGTTGGGATTTATTTATCATGGAAACCCTTGATCGCGAACCGGACAGAAGATCCCCACGATCGCGGGTCATTTAACACCATACAACAATAGGCTATACAAACTATACGCAAAGCCTTGCCTTCACATCCGGGATATAAGTTATTCAATTTGAGTAAAATCACAGGCTTTACTTATCCCGTGTGAATGTGCCACATGAGAAACAGATGTGAGGAGGTAATTTATAAATCACACGAGGTCTCCAGATAATACTTATCCTGTGCGAATAGGGCTTTTGTCTGATTTAGAAAGCCGTTCAGAAAACAGTGAACACACAAGATGACTCTCTGGGTATTGGAGGAGGATCATAACACAATGAATCCTTCCAGTACGAGAAGCTTCCACCTCACAATAAGTCGAAGAGACCCAAACAGACTGCGGGGGTTATAAATAGATGTTGCAGGATGAGAGAGTGTGTAAAGCATCTCGTCTGTCCTGCTGCAGTGATGCTAAGTGACCTTAATATGGTGCAAAGAAGCAGCAGGAGACACCGGAGGAGCAACAACAGCGCAGAAACGACAAATACAAACACACTTTCCATCAGAAGAACTTAAAGGGAACTCTCTCAATCTTTCTTATGCGGATGAATGCTGTCCGAAGGTCATGTTAGAAGAGTCGAATTTACAAGAAGAACTAAATTATTAAATAGTATCAATTAAAAAATTTGAATAACATATTTTTCCTTTATTTTCAGTGAAGGAATGAGATTATAGTCAGAATATCAACATTTATCGCTACAGGTCAGACCTTCATCTTCAACACTTGTGCAGAAACTTAAACTTTGCTAAGATGCATATAATAAGTATACAAAACATACAAGACAACCAGGGGTGATATCAACTCTCTATCGCCCTCTCTGTTTAAATTTTTTTTACATATTACTTTAAATACTCGTGATCATTGCTGTAAGGTTATCATTGTGAACTGTGGTAGGGGAAAAAGGCGTTCTCGAATGCTAACGTTGTATGGTTTTTGTATACTTCTATCCCGATTGCAGCTGGATTCAAAGTTTCCAAAGACTGGTGAGTAAATGATCATCTGTGTTGTAAACCACACCTGCAGAATAAATGCTTACATAGCATCCTTTATCTGTCATCATCCGCAGTTGGGTTGCTAGGAAACATTATTGTCAATCAAACAACTGCAAAGATAACTCATTTTGTTCCTTTATCATCTTTAATGTGTTGGCCAGCGTAAAGCATTTACTTTTCACAATGTGCATTGCATGAGCACATAAGAAAAAAAAAGTAAAGGTTATTATACTTTCCAACTATGTCGAAAGTAGAAAATTCTCAGAAGGACTTGAAGGCATTAGACACATTAGACCGTGACTAACAGAAAGTGACAACTGATCTGTCGTCTCAACGTCCTGGATGTGGAGTGAACACTCTTTCATAATCGTGTTCCCTTTCTCCTGATATTACAGCAAACAATACATCTTGTTCCTTCTGTCTCTCTTCACACATGGATCCAGGTCCTAAAAATATCACCCACCTTTCCATCCTTCTATTTCCAGATGCGGTGCTGGTCACAACTGGATTCTCAATCTGACAATCAATTCAGCACTTTCTCACAAACCCACAAAAAAACAGAGAGAGATAGAGAGACATGAAAGAAGCGTGAGAGTGATGGCTTGGCGCTGGGGGTGTCTCGTATCGAATCAATGCTGAGATTACAGACGGCGAGTTCCTGTAGTCAGATTAGCAGACAGAGGAGACGGGCGGTGTGGTGAATTACTACCACACACACAGATGAAGAATGCTGATATTCACTGATATTCTGTGCTTCTGTGTGTATTGGATTACACATATCTTGACTGCATTATCATCACTGAAAACAAAGCTGGCCAGTGGCCAATGAAGTCTTTTTTCTGTTTATTCATGGAGTTTGCCAATGCAAACATGACTATTGGTTCAACAAATGTTTCTTACTGAGAAATGTGGTTTTACTTTACCAAGTATACAACTGCGGTGATAAAGTGACTTTCCATTTTTAAAAACATCTAAGAACATCTTTGAAAATGCATTTCAACACTACATAGCAAGCCCTGAAAAAACAAAACACCACACCACAGCAACTGCATGGCAACCAAAGCAATGCCCTAAAAAAACAAAATCTACGTAATCACATAGCAATTTTCTAAAAATAATTCACCTTAACAATGGCATAGTTTAATGTTATTAACCACAGCAATGCCCCATAAAAACACCTTGGCAACTGCATCGCAACATCTTAGCAACCATATCAACACCTTAGCAACTGAAGCAATGTCCTAAAAACACCTTAGCGACACCTTAAAACAACTTAGCAACCATAGCAATACCTTAAAAACACCTTGGCAACTGCATCGGAACATCTTAGCAACCATATCAACACCTTGGCAACTGAAGCAATGTCCTAAAAACACCTTAGCGTCACCATAAAACAACTTAGCAACCATAGCAATGCCTTAAAAACACCTTGGCAACTGCATCGCAACATCTTAGCAACCATATCAACACCTTGGCAACTGAAGCAATGTCCTAAAAACACCTTAGCGTCACCATAAAACAACTAAGCAACCATAGTAATGCCTTAAAAACACCTTGGCAACTGCATCGCAACATCTTAGCAACCAAATCAACACCTTAGCAACTGAAGCAATGTCCTAAAAACACCTTAGCGACACCTTAAAACAACTTAGCAACCATAGCAATGCCTTAAAAACACCTTGGCAACTGCATCGCAACATCTTAGCAACCATATCAACACCTTGGCAACTGAAGCAATGTCCTAAAAACAACTTAGCGACACCTTAAAACAACTTAGCAACCATAGCAATACCTTAAAAACACCTTGGCAACTGCATCGCAACATCTTAGCAACCATATCAACACCTTAGCAACTGAAGCAATGTCCTAAAAACACCTTAGCGACACCTTAAAACAACTTAGCAACCATAGCAATGCCTTAAAAACACCTTGGCAACTGCATCGCAACATCTTAGCAACCATATCAACACCTTAGCAACTGAAGCAATGTCCTAAAAACACCTTAGCGACACCTTAAAACAACTAAGCAACTGCACAGCAACAACTTAACAACCATAGCAATGCCTTAAAAACATGTTAGCAACTGCATCGCAATGTCTTAGCAATATTAAAGAACCTGTATGTAATATTGACACCTAGCGGTTGAGCTTGGTATCGCAGTCCACATTCAAAATATTGGGTTTTTCCCCGCCCCTCCTCCTCCTCAGACTGGACACTCACAGGAGTTGCCAGACACTTACAAGAGTGTAGTGGACAGCATCAACTCTTACACTGTAATTTTATCTGATTATTTATACGCTTGCAGTGGTTTTATTTGTTTGCAAATATAACTCATATCAGCAGCTCTTGGTTGCGTCCTCCGGAGGTCGACCATATTGCTGTCTCGTTGAAATATCCATAATAAAATTGTACATTACTCCTCGTAAGAGGTAAAATAATATAGTAATTATTTCTAAGTTTGCAACGTAATAATACCGGAAAGTATGGAATCCGTCCGAGTTTGTTTGTATGCTGCAATATGCCATGTTTATAGCAACTTGCAACCGAGCTGTCGAAAAACACTAATGGGTAAATCGTCAGTGGGCTGGTTCACAAGGACCAAAACAAAAACAGACATTCCGGCATGGAACGCACATTTCAGAGTTAAATAACTGGCTATAGCATTGTTTTTGGACAAACCAATATATGAACTTGGCATGTTTGCTAAATGTCTTAATGTAATGATAACATACAGCTCCTTTAACAATGTCCTATAAACAAAACACCTTACCAACCACAGCAATACAACACTCAAAACTCTTTTCAGAATGAAAACAAAAGTCATATATTTTAAATCTATATTAACATGTTCAAGATTTTTTCTCATTTAGACCCTACTTAATTCACCATATAGAATGTTATTCAGACAGAAAGTCCACCATACTTCACCATTGAATGGAAAATCATACAATTATGAAATAGCACAATTACTGACTGTGCTGTTTCTTTTATGGCTGCTGTTGTTACAGTTACACAAACATTCTTCAGAAAGTTTCTGTGTTGGGTTTTGAATGAACTGTCTGTGATTTTGCTGAAGAAACATCATCCTCACCCACCCTTATACTGCAGTAACTGATGACAGGCAAAGTTTCACTAAGATGGTATCTTATACACCCAAAATAAAGAAAGACCTTGGGTTTATTTCTGTGTGTGGGTTTCTTTTTAACGGTTCATCATATACGTTCTTTATATAAGACGTCAATGTGAATTATTTTGAGAGGATATAAAGATGTATAAACAATTGGACCACTAATTATTTTATTTCTATCAAATAAAATTTAAGTAGAAAAGCAAAAGTATTTATTTATTTAAATGATTTTCCTTTTTCAAATGTTTTGGACACTGTTCAGACTCCAAAAGTGTATTCTTACTGTTTTTGAAGTTATTTATTTACTGATCTGATTCAATGCCTTCAATCTTTCCATAATAAGTGTGTCGGAATCATAACGTGCCAATTTTGCAGTGATAGCATGTTTAATGGCTTAAATTACAAGTGAGATGCGATAAAGTGACCTGAGAGATTTTACTTCAATCAGCGTTTTTACGCACCGTTGATCACGCGTCAGCGCGTGTATGTGCGCGTATGCATGTGTGCCAGAACGCTTCTGCTCCTCAATCTCTCAGTGTATTTTGCGTTTCACAACATCTAACACGTGATCGCGAACGTTTTGGGCATTGCTGATTAAACGTTAAACTATGCTTTAAAAAAAGAACCCGTTTAAGACAATAAAACAATTATTTGTATGACCTACTGCAGTCCTACAGGAGAAACTCTAGGCTGACTGGGGGAGGAGCTTTTACACTAAACTGAGGGTAAATCACATGGGTCAGGAGGAGAAGCATGGTATACAGTGTGAGGAGGAGGTAAAGTTAAACCGGCGCCGTTTACGCACGGTGGAGAGCGCTGTTGCGCAACGATGCGCAGCCATCCAGAAGATGCGCATTGTCCTCGCGTATGGAGATCAGTTCTGGGGGAACTAGTTTAAGGCTCTTGTGTTCATTTCCACTGTTGAGGATCTAAATCTGCTTTGGTTTGTCTCGAAAAACATGGAGTGACGCGTTGAACAGGGGCTTCGTATATTTTTGCGCACCTGTCAGGAAGGATGCCCGAGCGAAGATGTGCAACAGTCGGAAGATCATCTGGAGTTTGTTGTTTCTGTCGGTTCTGGAGATAGGACTCGGGGTGTCCAGCGTCGTTCTGGGCGCGGTGGGCATCTGGCGGGTTAAAGCGGAGCACAAACCCCAACAGGGCGACGCATCTCCGGTATGGAGCGGAGCGTGTGTACGTCTGACTTTTAGTCTTCTTCCGGCATAATTAATTAAACAGCTCTTAACGACATCACTGCAACCCAAAACTCTGAGAAAAGTGTTTTAGCAATGCATTTTCTTAATTCAAACACCACAACATTAATCCGACATAGAGCTGTATGTCTCCTTATCGTTCATAACTTTGTATGACTTTAAAATATGGACTGAATGTATACGTCTCTTACATATAAACACAACAAAATATCATAAAAGGCTTATTAGCTTCTTTCAAAGTGATTTATGAATGTAGGTTTTTAGATTAAATTGCATGAGAAAATTTCATATTTATATCATCTCTCTTCTAGAGATTGTTGTAATGTTTTTCCAAGGATTTATTCAGTTAATGTTTAAAAGGTGATGTAATAATGTTACTTTCAAATATGACTGATCACCTCTCATATTTTCTACTCTTATAGTTTCTTATCTGTGGATTGTGTGGCATGCTGTGTGCACGGAAGAGAACAGGACTGATTGTGAGTACACACAATTGTTTACTCTACACAAACACACATATCTGTACTGTACACTCTACTGTACCACCAACAGCACAACCTGGTGTCGTCAAACACACACTGTCACCCCTCATACACAAACACAACCTGTCAGCAAACAATCACAACAACGGGCGTATTTCATTCTTATTTAAGACTGTAAAAGCTCAGTTTCCAATGTAATTGCATTTGGAACAGAAACGGTTTGTTTTGGCATGCGATCTTGTGATGCACACGTCCACATCATGTGCCTGAGAGTATGTATTTGTAAATATCTCGGGATACATCACTTGTGAGATGAGTGGAGATTGAATTAACCAGCGTGGAGTGGAGAGAGACGGCCCAGTGGAGGCGGTTAATAACAAATCAATACTGAAGTGAAACTTTAGTCTGAGAGCATTCAGCAGTCTCCTGTTCCATTCTCTGCAATCTCGCCTTGTCTCATTTCATATCAGTCCCTCCTTCCACACTTCCTGTTCACTTGCTTTGTTTACAAGCATGTACCGTTTCCCCACATGCAGTTCGGTCGACCCTCCCCTCGTCTGTCATGTTTCCATATTCTATTATATAGCTGAAAGAAGCGTATAACCTGATAGTTCCCGACATCAATGTGAAGAGACCCTTGAACACTTAAGCATCTTGTCCGTAAATCACATTACTGCACTCTTCAGTGGTCTCCGCAGACAATCTCAGCAGCGTTCACGTTGTTAATCAAACGATGTAGTAAATTGCAGCTTGTTCACATGTAGTGTTTGTAAAAGTGTGTTTGGCTATTCCTCTTTAGTTTGTGTGACGTGATGTCGGCTGTGTTACGAAAGGAATCCTAGTGTAATGTGTAGCGCGTGCCACACAGGGACAGTCCACCCAAAAATAGAAAATCTGTCATCATTTCCTCAACCCTGTGGAAAGATATTTTGAGAAATGTCTCTGTGGAACTTGTGCTCATACTACGGAAGTCAACGGAGTTCAGTGTTGTTTGGTTACCATCATTTCTCAAAATATCTTCTCTTGTGTCCTGCGGAAGAAAGAAAGTTATTCCGGTTTGAAATGACATAGAGGCGAGTAAATAACAAATGTTGTCTCTACTATAATTTGAGGTTAGATCTGTCCTGGAGTGTTGAGGGGGCAGTTTTTATTCGGCGGATCAAGTCACCGTCTGGCTGGCGTGAACGATTACAAAATCACAGAGCAGCACAATCCATTCTCCAAGAACACGAAGGTCTTGTCATCCTACCCTGTATACAGTAATCCTGCTGTGCTGTGCGCTTCTCGCTGAATATTTTTTGACCTTTTAGAAGCACCTTAGCAACTGCATGGCAACCACCCACGACATCCTGGCAGCGGTACAGCAATGCTCTGGCAACCGAGCACAGTTGTTGATCTGCAATACTACATTTAATCTAATATCTCTTAAGAAAATGATCTCTTTATATCTCAATTGTTTCTTCTAGACATCAATGAGATTAAATGGAGAGCAAATGTAAACATTTGCTGAAGTTTCTTTTGCATCTCAGATATTTCTCCTGAGGATAAGGATAATGTCTCCGTCATTTAGGCCCTGCTCCAGATATGAGATGAAAGGTGGGCCAAGTGACTTTCCAGGTGGGCTGGGGGAGTAACTATCTATATATATCATTAACTATAAACAAACTATTTACAAATTAAGTATTTTTGAATTATTCCTACTATAAGTATTAGTATTAATATTGTATAACATTTTTATTTTTACATTCCTATGTATATATTTAGGCTACTTTTTTAACATTTACATTTTACATTTTAAAATTTGGTTATTTAAGATTTGATGAAAGCATAAAACAAGCTATTCATATCACTACTGAATATTCACAGCATTAACTTACTGCTCCTTTTAGAGAATTCTGTCACAAACTAATCCATATCCAGTCCATGCTATTGCTTCTCATGAAGAGTTATTTGGCGGAATGATGTCAGAACCGCTAATATTTGATATACAGGCTGTTTAATTAGGCTATTCATGACAGCTATGATTCGTTCTTATTACAATTTAAATAAACGTTTAAGCTCATCATGTTCCTTTTCTTCTGCATTAAGCCCCCCGTGGAGCCAGGCCTGCTGTCATTGGGTGTCAACAATTCGCTCAGATTTGTCAAGTCTGCAATCAAAAGTCAATATTATTGAAGATCTCAATATGAACTCAAACTGGTCTCATCAAATTTATTTAACCTCTATATTACATTTATTTTACACCTCCATACTCGTCATGGGTTTCAACAATCACGTTCTCATTTGTTTCTACTGCAAGCAATTTTAGGAGAAATCTGAGACTAAGGTGATACCTAAAATAAAAGGAAATGCGAACGTGATGAGAGAGATGTTTCATTCATGTGATAATGGCAGATTGAGATCTCTGCTGAAACTAGAGTGAGAGACACACGTGAGATTAATAAATTAAAATTTTCTATGTGCGCTCCATGTAATCTCGTTGCTGTCTCCTGCTGTATTACAGAGGCCCTGTTTTTAATATTTCTTTCCTAGGCATACACCAACAACATACCTCTCTGTCTTTCAGATGATTGCGTTTTCCTCCTGCTGTATCTGTGGTTTAATCGGGGGGATCCTGAACTTTCAGTTTGTCCGTGCGCTGCTGAAGCGGCAGGATGCCATGCGCTCACTTCATCTGGCCATCATGTCTCTGGCGTGTCTCGGGATCAGCAGCTGCACGCTGTCCACCTGGCTGACCTGCAGGCTGGCCAGCAGCGAGCAGCAGCGAATGTTCCTGGAGAGAGAACATTCACTGCATCACTCTCACGAAATGGCAGAGAAGGTACGCCTGGAGCCGGTATGTGTTCTGCGTGCAAAATGAACATTTGTCTTCTTAACCATAGTAACAATTTGTCATATTAATTCAGTAATTTATTATGTGGTGACATTTATTTTTTAGCTTGAGGGCTATTGCGTCTCTGTTTTCAGGAGGTTTTGGATAACACCAGTAACGGCATCTCGCAAATCTCCTTCAACGGACTGAGCGCATCACCGTGAGCTCGCTCCCCACACACTCCTAACAGCACAGTTCTTCCATCTGATTGGCTGGGACAAGCTGACGGTTCTACATTCGGATTGGCTGAGCATGCGGACCGTTCTTTTGATTGGCATAGGCAGGCTGACAGCAGTGACAGGATATCCTGTGCATGTGTATGTTCAGAGAGCGGATAGGTGAGATAACAGTACTGATCGGACAGCTGACACCTGGTGACCTGAGCAGATATCAGTACTGAAGTATTTGATAACCAGCGTACAGAAAACAGACTATTTCTATTGAGTACAATAGACAAATAAGCATGCTCTCTCTCTCTCTCTCTCTCTCTCTCTCTCTCTCTTGATATCTAGATAAAGGGAATGTTAAATCTGAAATTGTAATCCTGATATTGTACTGTATGGTATACTGAATGCATTTATCCTGACCGTAAAAAGTGCACACTGTAAAATGCCTGTATAGATATTCATTCATTTACAGTATTTTTATATAGAGGCTTCGTATTGAAATTAAATAAATTTGTCAAATATAACTTGTGTTTCAAATCATTTCATCACATCTAGGGCACGTTCAAGCTCAAACTGTGTGCAACAGGGTTGAGATTCGTTTTCTCTTACAAATGTGTCCACTGCAGCTCGGTATCCGCAACAATTGAAGATATTAGAAGACTTTTATTTTGAAGTAATCGATACATATTTATACCTATAATTCTTTCCGAAAACAAAGAACATACACAACCAACTCGGAATCATGACATCAGAAGTGGGAATTATCCCATTGCAGAGACATTTAAATAGTACACTTAAACGTGTACTTTTGTTAGTACTCACTAAATAAAGTAGGCCATACTTAAAACATAGGTCTATTTGAACTTTCGTTACATCTTTCAAAAATCTTTCATCTTCCTGAATGGAGAGAATTGACATTTTTTACAATAATATTTTATATTGATGTAATATTTTGAGTTATTTTGGTGCTGTTTTTTTTTTAAAGTTTAGAAAACAAAATAAAAGGCGTCGTGTTTGCAAGCTACACCACGCGTCTAGAATCGGTGTGGTAAGGACACTTATACAGACGTTTGCGGTCATGCTGCCATATTTATAGTTAGTAATGTGAATTGTGTTCACTTATTTATAAACGATGATATAGCTGGAATCTCACCGAACGCCAGCGGTTGTGATGGTGTAGTTCTGCTCTGCGCCGCTGGGTGTCGCACGTCACGGCCTGTGCCTCGCATCCAAACTCACGAGTAAACGCACCACGTGTTCCTCCGCGATCGGCATGGCGAACTGGTCGCAAGAAGACGGAGCGACAAAACCAGTGACAAACACCACAAATGTGTCCAGCGAGCGACAAATCCACGGCGCAGAAGCTCCCGCGGTCCCGTGTCTGATTCCGTCGTTCGCGGAAGCGGTGACGTTGCTGAGTTCGCGGTACTCGTGCCTCGTGCTAGACACGCACCGGAGGCACGTACTGCTGCCTCCCGCTTACCTGCGCAAGAAACGCACCGGGTTACAGGAGGAATTTGACTCGGAGTTGCTCAAATTCTCCCGCAGGTACAAATACCACAGAACACACAATATACCGCGGTATCTTCTCAATGACTAACAAGCTCTTGCACTATCGTACTTTGAGATATATCATATTGATAATGATCGTGTTCATAAACATTGGAACTGGTATTTACTTCAAATAAACACCATGGCATGGTCCATAATTCTCAATGTTCGTCAAGCATGGTAATACCGCGGCGCTCGTGATATTACCGTGGCACCAGGTCTACAAAACAGGCTATTACCAATCTCATCATTTTTTGTTGAATCTAAAACAGTGACAGTCTACAAAACATTAGTTAGCAGCACACTAGTTTGTCCTTCAATAGGATCAATCTGCATGATTTGTGGTTCTGTTACTTAAATTATGTTTTAGGGCTTTTTTCGTTAAATATTTGTGTGAATTTACTATTATATTATATTGACCGATGAGGGCACAGTTTCAAAATGTTTTGGTTTACAAATGAAAAGGACAGACTTTACTAGTTTTACGTTGCGAGTCATGTTTTAACATCTACTCTAACAGCCATTTATTCATCTGTGACGCAGTCTGAAAGGTGTTCCTATGGCGTACGACAATATCAAGATCGTAGGACAGCATGGAGACATTTATGACGATCAAGGATTCATCCACCTCGACGTTGAAGCATCGTTTGTCATCTTCAAGCCGAAGAAGGGATCAAAGCTTGTGGTATGTTCTACATGTACTGTGCATTGTTATGAAACTGTTGTTGATTTCTTCATGATCTGACTGATTTTTGTTGTGTTTCTCTCAGGGTGTCATTAATAAAATTGCAGTGGGTCACCTGGGCTGTCTGGTCCACGGCTGCTTTAACGCATGTGTGGTGAAGCCCAGTCAGCTGACCCCCGAGCAGTGGAGGGATTGTGGGCTGCGTGCCGGAGAGAGTGTGGAGTTTGAGGTTTTTCAGCTGGATTCGGATTGTGCAGGTGTTCTGATCATCCGAGGACGGCTGGAGAAATCCAGGTTTGTGTTCGAGACATCTTGACAAAGTCATGTTCGCTGTTTACCAGACTGCTCCAAATAGCTTTCCAAGATGTTGCTGTGAGATTCCTTGCTTATTGATTTGTTGATTTATTTCAGGGTGCAAGAGCTTTTAGCTCAAGAACAGCAAACTGAAGCCTCTGTGAACCTGCCGGCAGAACCTGAAAACGCGGAAGATACAACTGACAGTCCAAAACACAAGAAGAAAAAGAAGAAAGATAAGTGTGAGAAAAAGGCCACTTCTGAAGATTCTGTCGATGACAGCGGCCTGTCGCAGACATGTGACAACCATGAACCGAATGTAAACGAGACTGAGTTGGACTTAAAGTCGAGTAAACCGCACAAAAAGAAAAAGAAAGATAAGCGTGAGAAGCAGGCCACGTCTGAAGATTCTGTGGATGAAGGCGGTCTGTCGCAAATGTGCAATGTCCACGAACCAGATGTGGACGGGACGGAGTTGGACACCAATTCTAACAGTCTGCACAAAAAGAAAAAGAAGAAAGATAAGAGGAAAGATTCGGAAGAGGTGTCGCCGCCTTCAGACCTGCGGGCGAGCGACTCAAGCGGATATTTTATTGACAAGACCAGCAGAAAGAGACCGGCGGCAGACCAGATAGAGGACCATTCTGAAACCACTCGGTTAAAAAAGAAGAAAAATGGACTATAAAGAATGATTGTCTCTGAAATCCCCTTGAGGTTATGTGTGATGAATATATACACAATATAATAAAGTTTATATTCAACAGATATGAGGAATATTTGTGTTTATTTTGTTTGACCTGAAGATGTAACGATTGCCGGTTATGATAACGTCCAACGGTTAGTAATATCTTTAGTTATCTTTAAACCGTACAAACTTATCGTTGCAATGGTCACTACTGTCCAGCATCATCCACAGTTTGCAACATCACAACAGACGCATTATGAAATGTGTTTTGTTCACTTATGTCGGGAGTGCAAAATTAACAAGCATGATGTTCTTGATATTAGACATACGTTATTCATCCTCGTCTGCTCACGTTTATTTGTGATCAGAGGGCTTTTAGTCCAAAAGTGTGCATGTTTGGGGAAATATATACTGGAACACGGTTTTTTCATCTTATTTGTTTTAAAGCTGCATCCAACTCATTCTGTTTCTTTGGCGACCACTCTTGTGACTGCAGGTGTCTCCTGGGTCCTAAAGTACACCTGGTTCTCCTCGACACATGCAGAAAGATACATTTCTGATTTGTGTTAGTGTGTAGCTTGTTTTCAAACTAAACATGGAAAACTTTTACGGCCGTTGTGCTAGGATTATTATTAATTGTATTCATTTGATGTTTATGAAAGCAAAATGTGCTTTTAACATCAATATAAAACTTGGTATCAGTACTTTTTGGACATTTCCAGCGCATTTGTAACAAAACCGTGATAATACTGATAACCATGATAATTGTGTTCACTTTAATAATGATGTTGAACTGTCATACCGTGACATACCGGAAGAGGGCGGTATGTGTTTAAAATTCCAACAACGCCTGCTTAAGACTTGATTTCAGCTTTATACAAGGATGTCAAAAAAAGCCTCATTTGATGACAATGTGATTCTGGCTATAATGTGGTTAGCAAAGGTAAACTTTTACAACTTTTTTAGAAAGTTGAAATTAAAAGCCGTTATAGTGGGAAAATTCGAAATGTTCAATAAAGGATTCATTTAGCAATAATAATAATCAGAATAAACATTTTCTAGTGTTGAAGCATTTATATAAAGCATGCTGAGCAGTCACATGTGTGTTTCTCAATATGTCTTCAAACATGTCTCATGCGATCAGAATTCATAGCAGGAAACATAATGTTTTAATTTGGTATTTCAATTCAATCTGCAATAAAAACAGCAACATTTTTAGTGTTAATAAATAACTACAATTGAATTAATAGTAGTCTAATTTTGATAACACAGAAGACATTTGCCCTGCGGGTGTACAATTTCTTCTTTTGGGAACATTGTTGTTGGTGTACAATGTCTATTTTTACATGCTCAGTAAGCACAGTCAGGTTTCCAAACTTGGTACTTTTCTGTCATAAATTAAATTAGCTTTTGGCAGAATGTAACCCTGTTTTTTTAGATTTGTGGCTGAGATTTTGTGAGTTATGTGACTGTATGTGCAGAAAACCTATTTTTAACCATTGACCATTATTTTATGTCCAGACCTATTTATTCTTAACCACATTAGTATTGACTTGAAGACGCTAAACATGTCCTAATGTCACGTCCTGAAACAGGAAATAACATCACAGTGTCTCATCACCTTCATGATGGTCTCAGCGCTTCCATGAAATTTGTGAATACTGGTAGACAAATCTTTTGTAACTCACTGTGTCTGATTGTTTATTTCCAGTAAAGTTCTGGACTGCTTGGAATGGATTTTGAAGACCTGGAGGTTTGTGTGGGAAATCCCTCCTGGCCTGTGAGTAACTCTGTATCAGGGGAAAAGTGTACGAACACAAGTACAGTAAATCACAGATCTTTTCTGAAAGTGTCTGAGGTCTTCAGCCAGATCAGACCTTCGAACATACACACAGATCTTCTTCATCACGCAAACCTCCAGCTCGTGTGTGTGTGAAGATCTAAACCTGGATTCTGTTCAGTTTCGTGTCAGCTGCGATCACGAGCAGACTGATGCATTTTGCTTTTCTTTTGCCCCTTTTGTTCTAAAGACAAAATGAGTCTTCTCACAACGTCAGAGGAGTTTGGATTCTCATCTTTCAGGGAGCGCCGTGGGAGGTGTCGGCTTGGATCCGAGCCAGACCTGCTCATAGTCCGAATGGTTCTCACTTTTATTTCATGGCAGGGGAACGGTGCGATTCAGTAGGAGGGAGAGAATATGACATTTTGTCAGTTTTATTAGGCCTTCACCTCTGATAAGTGGCCCTCACGCTTCAGGTAAATTATGTTTGAGGTTATGTGGGGTGCGAGACGAACTGAAGTTCTTGGTGAGGGTCGTTCCGATTCTCCCAATGTCAACCAAAAAACACCGATAACATTCCAGATAGTGAATAAATACAAAGATTTTCAGGCTGGTCAACATGATAAGATTTAGATCTATGAGCATAACCCAAAGATTGACTGTACATGTTTGTCATTTTTTCCCAAAATATTAGTCAAATCGTCACGATCGTAACAAGTTTTTATATGACATTTTTGTCAAAATTGAGTTATTCACATATTCTTATTCCATCCACAACTTATTTACATTACAGTATGTGATGTTTTCTTTCTCTACGTTGTGTGCATTTTGGGACTTTTTTAGAAAGCAAGATTTTTAAACAAAATTGATCTAATAGAAAAGAAGTGGTGCGCACATAATATACTATATTAAAAAGTAATACAAAGTGATGTTGATACATTAAAAGTTACATCCAATTGCATTTGTGCTAGCTATGTGTAATGTTTTGTTTGCTTTTTAGAGTATTGTGTCCTTAACTTAGAAACATGCCAACTCCAAACTCTATTGAAATCAGCTTAAGCACTTTTCTAGAGGAGTGCCAATTGTATTGCTGCATATATAGAGTTTCATTTTAAATGACTTAAATGTGAGCTAACTATGTAGACGGCTAGGCACCTGACTGGGTTTTGGAAACATATCTTTTTTAAGCACAGATTGCATTTTGTACCATAAAAATCCCACAGACTGGAGACAGAGTTTTTTTTGAGCCGCTGCCAAACGCTAAAGATATTTGTCTTTACTCTCACTTCATATTGTCTTAGGTGTTTTAATTTCCTGGCAGAAATGCGTATTTCCTGATGAGCTTAATTGATATTAAAAGCCCTGGCTGTCAGAAATCTGCACCGTATAGCTGATGCTGACCCAGAATAACCTCATGGACACGCAGCAGCCTCACGCTCGGGTCACACCGGGCCATTCGGTACCTACAGCATATGGAACGGCTGAGTCATCAGATGAGCACAGACTAAACCAAACCTATCTCCGCTCATTTCTCTTGGGTCTCAACAGAGATGGCAGTGTTTTGGATCAAGCTCATGTTTACTGCTGCTCGATTGGGTTGGTGGGTTTCTTTATACCTCAGCATGATCTTGTGTTTGATGTTGGTTTACAGAGCGCTGGCATCCTCGGGGGGAGAGAGGAAGTGACCTCATTCTTCATCGTGAGACACCTCTTTATTGTTCATCTGTGGTGTGGACCAATTTCTTATATTTAAAGTTTATTGTTGTGAAGAGTTTTTGGGATTTCTATAAAAAAACTACAGAATGTTACAGTAAAATGGTAGTTAATCAAATTCCCAAAAATGAAAATTTCATTATTTACTCGCTCATGTCATTTCAAGCCTGTATGAGTTTCTTCTTCAAAAACAGAACACAAAAGAAGATCTTTAGAAGAATGTTGATAACCGAACAACACCGAAACTCATTGACTTCCACTGTATGAACACTCAGACATTTCTCAAGACATCTTCTTTTCTAAAAGACACCCATTAACCAGCAGCAGATACCTTTCGAGTAGATTTTGCGAATAATAATAAAAAACTAAATGAGGGTTGAGATCAGTCTAACTCCGTTCTCTCTCATCTTCTCCATTGAAGTGTCTCTCCGTCTGATATTCTTCAGTTTTATGACTTGCGAAGATCTCAAAGACAGACCGCTGCCAACTAAAGTGACACAAGAGAGATCTGATGCCTGGAGCTGAGATTTATGTCCGTCTGTAGAGAAGACAGATGAGGGTGGAGAGACGATGGTTTGGAGAGACGCTGGACGGGTTCTGGAGAAGCGTCGCTGGTTTCCGGGCTCTGCCGCGGGGATGAACTTGCTAATTGGTTCTGGCTCTCTCTACGTATCCTGTGTCAAAGTTTCCATTCGGATGGGCTTTGAACCACACACATGAAAGCAGCAGGGATTTATGGGAAACGGTCGTCGGCGGGTCCAGACGCACGGACACGCCCCCTCGCACCTCGTCGGCCCACCGCTGAGAACCTCCCTCGCTGATTAGTGATTTGTAAGCGGTTCTGCTCTGCCTTTCCAAACTCTCAGCACTGGAAAGATCAGAAAGACCCAAAAAACACTTAAGCATTCTAACAGCCTGTCCTGCCGATGCAGAACTCCTCAAATCTTGGCTAAAAAGGTAGGATTGAATCATATCAAAGGCGTTTCTCTGGGATTGCTGACATCCATGAATTTTTTTTACGGCTTTTTCAAAGGCATTTCTTGGAAATTTATGGGCCTGTTGGCACCTCTGCTTTTTTACTTGCGCACTTGAACGCAGATCTACCCAGAGGAGTTCAGAATCTTTAGTTTTTGTATGCAACATCTCATTATTATTTGGAAACTGTTTCGGTAACCGCATACTGAGCTTTGAGCATTTTCGAAACCCCAAAACTACAATCTGAAGTCATTGCTGTGTGTCTGTTGATGGTCATTCACAAGAGGGTGTAAATGTGCTGTTACATACGTGTGAAATGACCTGGAAAATCGCTTGTCCGAATTACAGAGAAAAAAAACATAGTTTTAAGACTCATCTCCAAAGTAACTAAGCACAAGTTTAAAAAAACTTAAAAACTAACCCAAAGAAATGGCATGTCTCTTAAATCTCATGCTCGCTCCATATCGTCGCTGTCCGTCCAAATCCTCTTATGTCCGAATTCACTGTTTTCAGAAGAAAAAAACTTTACTTTTGAAATGATGAAGTACTGTGTTGTTAAAGTTGAAAAACTCTTTTTAATATGTATTATTAGTTATATGTTTGCAAAACCCAGTGACAAAGGGTGGCTAATAATAATACAAATCCTGAAATATGGAGATATGAGGTTTCAGGACAGGAGCGACATTAAAGTCAAATGCTTTCATTCATGTCAGAGACTTTAAATTTACTTTTAATCGTTTTTCTTTTGCTCTCGACAGGTTGTATGTGATGGTTCTTCAGTGGAAGACAAAATGAAACATGTATGAACATTGGAATTATTGGAACAACATTATGGGTTAGTAGGCTAAACATGTTTCCTTATTTGGTAACACTTAACATTAAGGTTTCCTTCATAAAGCATTTATAAATGTGTTATAAAGCAGTTATAACGGCATATAAAAAGGGGGATTCTAATGAAGTACCTGCAAAATAGTGAAATACTATAACTATTTAAACTACTTATCAATCATTAATAAACACATTTACAAATGCTTTATAAAGGGAACCTTAATGTAAAGTATCACCCTTTCTTTTTTGAATCTTTTTCTCTCATCGCTGCTGCTTTATTCTGTCATTTGCCAGGGTTTGGTCGGGTTCACATGTCCTGGGATTTAAACCGCAGTGACATGCGGGTATTTCCTGCGACCTTGGTATGTGTGGTTGTGTGTGTGTCAGCATTCTGACACGCATCTGACTGGTACAAAAACATTTGAAATGTGTGTCATTTCAAAATAATCCTGCTTACAATGTTACATCAATATCATCCTGGTCTGTACCTACCACAGACTCTCCGAGTGATGACAGAAAATAAACAGCCAGCGGGAGAGAGCCGTGACTGGACTGTTTTGTTTCTCGGTCTGGTCACAGTTGTTTTATTTTTGCTATAGGGTTTGTTGATGTTTCCCCCTTTTCCGATGAGCTTTTAATGTGCGCTTTTCTCTCAAAGGGCCCGGCCGCCATTTTTGGGGGCCGTTTCCATCTCTTGTACCTCTGCCAGCTCGGCTGGATTAATTGGCTATTCTTATCGGCAGGGCTTCAATGGCTTTAAAGTCTAGACTGAGCTTAGTTGTGTCAAAAGTTACATTTGGTTTGTGAACAAAACGTCAGTGTGATTGTCCTCTGATATTCTGCCACAAGGGGCGCTGTGTCATAAGAATGAAAATGAGTGATATCTCAATTATCTTTGAAGAAATTTCAGTATGAACAAACATAGAGTGATGTAAACTCTTGCTTAAGTTCTCATCTGCATCTCAGAAATCTTCACACACACAAAAAAAAAGAAGAGATGTCTCGAAAGAGCTCTTTGTCAAGTCTGCCATCAAACGTCAATGTTATTGAAGATCTCAATATAACCTCAAACATTTCTCATCAAATGTACTCAACTCCAGTAGATGTTTATCAGGTGGTATTGGTGACGTGACTCTTCTTTCTGCTCATGTTTGCAGCTGTGGGAGTGTTTCTGAGGAGGTGAACACGAGCGGCTCTGAAGGAGTGGAAGATTTATCCGTGTTGCTCCAACAAGTATGTGTGCAGTCTCAGGAGGAGAATGGAGGAATTCCTGCTCTCGTAGAGATATACACCAGGCCAAAGGTTCTTCAACCCTTCATCCATTAGAGATGATTTACCGTAACACTTGAAGTTTCCTTCTGTGTTACCCGACCGACCTGTTACGAGCACAGCTGCATTCATGTCCATCTTATTGAAGAATGTGATGTAAGGGCAATATTTCTCCTGATAAATTGAGATTAAGTGCATGTTCGGTTCAAGGCGTTGGCTTAGGTTTCTCCTCTAGACACATGGAAATGTTCCAAGGTAAAGGAAAATCCCACATGAGAATATTTCAATTATTTCTCTTAGACATCAATGAGATCAAACTGAGAACAAATGAGCTCAGGTTTGTCACGTCTGCAATCAAAATTCAATATTATTATACATTTCTTGTCACATTTACTCAAATCCAGATTATTTGACCTCTACAATCTTCCTTCGTTTTACACCTCCGTACTCGAGAATTACACACTCATTTCATTCAATTTTATTCCTCCTGTAAGGAATTTCACGAGAAACATATGAGACTGATACTTGAATGAAAAAGAAGTCAGAACAGAGAAATTGTTTTCCTCTGGTCATGTACACAGAATGTGAGTGTTGGTGTGTTGACGGGCTCTGCTGACACTTCTGTTTTCTCCATTTCTCTCTCACCCCTCATGGACGGAGACATCATGCTGTGAAAGACACTCCTGGGAGAGACGGCCCCGTGCTGGTATACAATAAATAACTTTTCCACCGCTGCTAAAGATTTCAGCCGTTAGATTGTTTTATATTCCAGCCATCAGATTTCAAACAAAACCCTGAAAAACTAAAAAATGGTGACCGGAAGTGCTCTAAATATATGAGATTCTGAAAATTTAAAAGACAAACATACGACGTCAACTCCGTTCATATTTTTTCATAACCTTAACGGCTGACCTCTGCGGGGTCACGACCTCACGCTGAAACTCAATTCTGTGCTGTTGATGTTCAGTATCAGGGGAACGCTTCCTGCATTGAGGTCCATCTAAAATAAAGCAGTGCGGCCCGCCGGCCATTACAGCACATGTTCAGGCCGTCAAACCCACCAGTGAATGTGCTGTTATGTAATATATCTAAAAGAAAACCTTTGCGGACGGATGAAGCTTGTTCCGATTCATTCCCCGACTACGCTTGCGTTTGGCCAGTTGTTGGGATTTTTGTGGTGCCTTTAAATATCGATGGTTTCCTTTGGTTTATTTTACTGCGGTCGTCCTTACATGAATGCTGACATCATCCCGCGATCGAGCTGGGATGCAGACGGAGGCTGGGATTGCCTTACGGTTGGCACGCTGGCAGAGAGACGCTCGGCGACCTCACAGGACCCGTAATGACATCACCAGACGGGTCAGAGACGCAGGTGTTGTCCCGTCTGTGGTAATAGCCTCTCCAGACTTTAACCTCTGTCTCTGTGAAATGAGTCCGTCCGCCCTGATTCTCATCCTCGTCTCCGATCCTCTGACCTCAAACACATCCGTCTATCACATTATCACACGCCAACAAACAGCTCACAGGCGTTTGCATGCTGTCGCTGTGTTGCTTTCGCTTACTAAAGTCATCGGGTGACATTAAAGAAAAAGCCATAAATAACATTTATTAACCTTCATGTCATTTCAAACCAGTTTGAAGTTTGAAAACCACTCAAAGTGAGTATATTTTTGTTATGTTATACCTGCACTAGTCAAAGACGGCAGCGAAGTAAGAAGTAAGGAGTGACATGAGGATGAATAAATTAGGATCTCTTTTCATCTCTATATTTTATTTCCACGTTTATAACTTTCCCGTAGTGTATTTATCATTGTGCTGGAAACAAACATTAAGGATACAGAGAGCAACAAACCGGTTTAATGGGTGCCGTCTTTCATCTTTTAACGATTGTCTCTTATGGTTCCTGTGCCAAACGCAGTTCAGGTCTTTGCTGCCGCTCTCGTGTTCATCGAATGCTCCGCCACTCGGCCCCCTTTAAAATTTACAACGGAAAAACTTTGCTCGGCAGGAAATCTTTTTTGGGCCTTTTCCCAAGGCCTGTGGTGGGGTTGTGAAGCGCTCAACGTTTTATGTGTTTGGAAAGCAAAAGAAATGAGGGCCACGGTCAGGTTCGGTACACCTGCAAGAAGTCATGGGGAGCCCGCGCTTCTGCTGCCGTGGCGCTCCGTAAGAACAGGAAGTGCACGTCTGGACAAAAGGAAGTGATCAAGGTGAGCTCCGTTTCAGAAACACACCTCAGGTGCGAGACTGCATGGCTTTGCTCTGCTTTTTTTCATATGCACCAGTGAAAAAACTTTCGTGAGAACATTTGCTCATATCTTATAAAAACAGCAGAATGTCAGGTGATAAAATGTTTAATGAGGTGACATGTAAACTTTTACTCGGAGAGCCAAAAAGTAAACAAACGCTCCTATCTTTGCTCTACAAAATAAATGCCTGTAAACGTTCTTCACACTCGCCTCGCCGAGGCTTTAATGGTGCCCATTTAAAGTTCTGAAAATAACCAGTTTGAGATGTTTACCTAAAAGCAAATGATCAATATTGTGTTCTAGACTTCTATCAGGTCGGTACGGTTCTTGTCCAGTGTACAGAATTCTGGGACCAGACTGCGGTCGGCTGCTGTTCCTTCATACAAGCTCAGTTCAAAACACAACATTTTATTTGAATGTTTTAGTTTAAGTTGTAACGGGTGTGTGGAAGCCGAGCCTGTTTCCTGACAGAAGTGTGATGTTAAACTCTGGCTTCTGCTTTAAAACCAAGAGGACATTTTTTATTGCTCAGTGCTCCAGAGATTTGATGTTGAGTTCTCAGTTGTGTTTTGTTGAAGTCTCCACCTAGTCTCGTTTTCTCCTAAAATTGCTTGCGAAAATGTAATTGTGAGTGTGACGGTGTAATTGAACATAGATTGTAGAGGTCAAATAATCTGGATTTGGGTAATTTGATCAAATGGAGATCTTCAATAATATGCCTATAGGGAATATTAAATAGAGACATTTGTGAGACTTCTGATTTAAGAAATATCTGAAAATATTTATTTATTTTGCTTCAAATCACATTATATCTTGCTGAAAACACTTTGAAGAAAATTATCCAATACATGAATTATATTTTGTGAAATCACTTATTTCATGAACCCTTTAAGTAGAAACGTCCACTATTTACATTTCTCACAAGAGGTTATGGAATCATTTTAAAAGGGGGTGGAGTCAGACCTGAGTAGGTGGCTCCGCCTCCTCACACCTGCACACTGTGCAAGTGGAATCTTTAGTATTTGTATTTTGTTATGTGTTTGTTAACGTTTTACAGTGTGTGTGTTCTTTTCCACCCTTCAGGGTTGAAGCTGTGAGCGTTTGAGATAAATCTCTTTGTTAACTGCTTCAGTAATGGATCATTGTGAGATGTTGCCCTGGGCAGCGCAGAGTTAATACGGCCGATGAGATTAGTTAATAGTATTTACGAGTAAAACCGAGATCTAATGCCACGGATATGTGTGCACTTTTACCCAGAACTAAAGCTTATTACTCTCTCTTCACATTTTCCCAGCGGAACGACTCCCATGATGCATCATGCCTTCCTCACCACAACACACGCATTAGTGCGGCTATTGATAAATCACCCCGTGTATGGTCGTGGCCATTCATTTCTGCCCGTCAGCAGTGTGAGGGCTGTGGCTTTGGGGGTTTGTGTTGGCAACAGGAGAGAGAGGGGGAGAGAGACGTGCGGTGAGGGTCTCTCCAAAAACAACAGTTCCTGATGGAGGGGCAAGGCCACCGGCTCCTGACAAACTGGCACGAGTCCCGGTTACATGAGCTCATGTGAAGGTCCACAGCTGGGAGAAGAAATAAAGCCAGAATGTTTCTCCTCCACCTGATCTTGGCCTTTTTTAAATATTGCTCCCTCGCTTTCTTTTGTCTGTGCACGCACCGCCTCCGCGCCTGTCGTGAGACCGTCCCGGCCTCCTCTCGGCCTGCTAACTGAAGTCCCGCAGGTTTTCCAGAGAGGATGATGGAGAGCGCTTTGACGTCTCAGTTTGAGCACGATGCCAAACTTTCAGGGCTCGAAACCAACAGAATGATATCTGGGGAGAAATTCAACTGGAGTTCCAAAAGACGTCAAGTTAAAACAGCGAGAGCTTTGATTTGTTATGAGCTCCTTGTAAACATCCCAGGATTGAGCCACGGATCCTCCAGAGGCTCTTTTTTGTGTGGGGTTTAATTAGAGAACGCAACATCATCCAAGTACAATTTGTTTCGTTTTTCGTTTTTCAAGGTTGCCCGCATAAGCACTCCAGAGGTTTTATAAACAGTTGTAATAAATCATCCTTTTAAAGAAAGCATGACTGGTTACTTGCCAGATTTTTCCAATTCTCCATTTTCCAAAATGCTATGAGGGGTTGTCAGTGTGATGCTTAGCGGTTGCTAAGTCTAAATGTGTTTTGTGTGTGTGTGTGTGTGTGTGTTTTGTGTGTGTGTGTGTGTAGCTTTAAAACATCTCTTGGGTTTTCCGGGCGTTTGAATGGTGATGAGTTACTGAAGCAAGTTAAGTTGAGGATTTGTCTGGTAGGGTGTAGGATCATTTTCCCCATTTTTCATGCTATTATTATTGGCCCAAGTTTAAAAGATCCACTACTCTGTCTCTATAGTATTCTAGTGTGTGGATTAAATAATTAAATGAGTTATTTAGGTTATAGTCAACAGACATAAGTCTGACTGCCTAAAGTGGCGTTTCTCAACGAGGGGGCCGAGGACCTCAACAAACTTCAAAGGCAGTTTCGAGAATCTATTTTTTGAAATAAGATAAACAACCAAAAAACAAGATTTTATGCATGTTTTGTTGCTTTTATTGAAAAAATGCATCTTTTTAGTTATGCCATTCTAGAATCATTTATTGGGTGTAAAAGTAGGCCACAATATTCTGTATTAATATGAAGGAATTTTCCCTATTCATTTTTACAGATGTTTGACCTGTATTTTTCTTTTTGCACTGCATTAAATTACATTTTAGCATTAATGGAATTGTCAGTAAAATAAAGGACAATGTCCTGGTAATTTCTGCCACTGCTTTATCCATTTTTAAGGGATTTTATTTACAGTGTAGAATTTGTGAGGAGGGATACTCCACCCAAAAATGAAAATACTGTCATGAATTTCCATGAAACACCCCAGTTGTTCCAAACACTGCAAAAAATGACGAACCTGCTGCAAAACTACAACAAAGTTTGAAGTAGTCAAGGGTGCCCCAGAACAGTTTGCGTTCCTAAATTCTTTAAAATATCTCAATATGTGTTCAACAGAACAAAAATAATATACAATTTTTCTTTATGGTAGTCAATGGTCTCCCAGAAATGTCAGTTGCTAACATTTTACCAAATATCTTTCTTTGTGTCCATTAGAACAGAGAAATTCATACAGTTTTGGAACAACGTCTGGGTGAGTAAATGATCATAAAGTCATAAATCAAGCTGTCTTTCTTAAAGTTAAAAAAGTTCAAATCCCAGAGGGATGATCAATATTTATGGTGATTCTTGCATGTTTGGATGCTTGTCAAAAAATGTGCAACTGTTTTTCATGACCCTCCTGTCATCAGGTTTAGTGCACGAGGTGTTTTGTTTGCTAATGTCGGGTATTTCCCTGTTTTCTGGCCAATGGCAATGGAACTGTGGATAAAAGCCAAGCGGGGAATTTTGAGAGGTCTTAAGTTTGTTAACTGGTCACAAAAATATATTTACACCCACGAGTTTGGTTTTTAGTGATGTAATATTTCCTGAGCATTAGCAGGGCCGTGTTGAGCGGGGCGAGTAATTGAAAATGCATGTTTTATGAACACTCAAACTGACATCTGGTTGGAATTTTCTTGAAGAGAGCTGGATGGATGCAGAGAGTCGCAGAGGTGCTAAAAGCCCTAAACTGACCTCAGAGTCGGACGCACCCTCAAGGCAAGCTACTTAAATCTTGTGAAAACCAAAGTGTCAGTACGGTGCTGAAACAAAATGGCGTCCACACCGGGTCATGTGACACAACAAGCAGCTTGTAACTTTAGGTCACATGAAGACATAACTCGCACTGGGACACTGGATTTTCTTTCAATATACGTCATGAATACAGCTTCTGAACTTCCCTGATGTCTTAAAGGCGGCGCAAGAGAGCTGTGGGAACTGTAAGGTGATGATGTAATGACGTCTGCATTCCAGATGTTACACCTGCGGCAAGCGTTCGTCCAATGGAAACTATGCTGCAGTTAAAATCTCCCCACAGATGTTTAAAAATTCTGTCAGGCACGATTTGAATATAACGGAATAGTTCACCCTGTAATTAAAATGATTTTAATATTAATTCACTTGTGTGTCATGTCAATCCCGTACAAGTTTCTTTCTTCTTCAGAACACAAAAGAAGATATTTTGAAGAATGTTGATAGTCAAACAACACTGAACTCCATGACTTCCATTGTGTGAAAAAAACAACCACAAAGACATTTCTCAAAATATATTCTTTTCAGTTCCACAGAAGAAAGATAAAGATACAGGTTTGCAACCACATGAGAGTCAATAAAAGATGACATTTTAATATCACCACAACAGTTTGGATTTTCATGCTTTGTAAGATGATACGATTTCCTTAACATAATGAGATTTTATCTGATTTTATTAGTGAGAGAAAAATATTATATTTAAATACAAAACAGAAGAGACACGTATGACAGTAATGCTAACAAACGGAGCAGTTTTATTTCTGTGACAAACAAAAGAAGGTTCTGCAAAACAGTGTCCCAGCAGGGTCGTCCTCTAAAGTCAATAAATACTGATGGAAACACTGTGCACCTTCATGCTGAAACTACACAGCAAGTGCAGAACAAGGAAATAGAGGGATTGATGTGTGTGTATTTAAAGGCAAGTCTCTCTCTCTCTCGCTCGCTCATTCAGCTGTGCAAACATCCTTCAGGGTTTGTTGAGGAACGGCAGTCAGTAATCCAGGGAAACAGCGGGAAGGTGCAAAGTGTAGAATGCAGGTTTCTGACAGTCTCCCCTGTGAATTTTAAAATTGTAGACTTTTTGGAAAAATGTTTCCAGTATTTAGTGGGGGTGCCAAACTCTTGACCAGGATGCTTGGTTCTTCTGAGTGGTTCTAGCTACAGTAGGAGGATGGTCGCTAGGGCGTTGTTAGGCTGGAAGAAAGGATTCTTACTAGCCCAAGTCTCTCTCTCTTTCTCTCAGTGGTTGTATTTGGTAAGTTTAAGACACATGTGCTCTCAAAGCCTCACACTGAGGTTCAGTTGCTGTAGGGAACAGGAGGACATTAAACAGTGTGGATTTTCAAAAACTGCTGCTTTATAAGGGAGGAAATCTGACGGTGTGAAATCAGTGGGCGGAGTCGGTATCCAGTGTGATTGTTTATTGGTCTTTAGGCTGAAAGTTTAGTGTGACACGACTTACCCTCCACGACTGAAAAACCTTCTGAAAACCTGATCAATTTAGAGCTCTAATGCAAAAAATGACATTCTTACTAAGTGTTATTGTCTTGTTTTGTAGTAAAAAAACTAAATATTCTTGAATCAAGATGCACTTTCTTGACAAGAAAAGTGCCCTAAGATGTTAATTCTCTTTTTAGAGCAAAGTTTAAGAATTAAGGAAGTTCATGGTAGAAATAAGCAAAAATCTTCCAGTGGGGTGAGAAAAATAAACTTGAAAAGGTCAAACTGAACTCAAGTTTATTTTTCTCAACCTCATTGGAAGATTTGTTGCTTAATTTGACCATAAACTTACTTAATTCTTATATCATCTTTCATAAAACAAGACTTAATATCTTTGGTCACTTTTCTTGTCAATTAATTGAATATTGATAATATTTTTTATTAAAAACAAGACTAAAATGATTAACAAGAATGTCACTTTTTGCAGAGTAGTTCTTTAATCATCTGTTCTGAACAATTCATTTGTTTTTGTCGTATTGGGTCGTTCTGTTGTTACATTGTTACAAAATTAAAGTGGAACTTCTTTCACATCATACTGCCCCCTGTTTGAAATATTTTCTTTTATTTAACACTCATTTGTTGACATGTGATCAACAAATACCTATAAAGAAATCCTTGCACTTTTCACTTACTCCACTCTTTAAATAAATGTCCAGAAATGATAGTTGATCTTTAGTGCACAATTACACCAAGACAAGGCAATCTCTACATCTCTAATCCCACCCGCTCTGAAAACAGACACAGGGGTCAGGAAATTCCTCTCTGGTTGTGGAGTGGAAGTGTGCCGTGGGCATCAGAGACTTTCAGCTTTACACCAGCATGTTCACTACACCTTCGACTCCTGCCGTCTGTCACTGTTAACTGAAGCTTTGTCAGCGTAATGCTTCAGAAAAAACATTTATGGTTAAACTGAAATGTCAGTGTGGTTACTTTTCATGCCGAGATATTTAATAATTGTGCTCAGTTGGCATGACTCAACAGCATCATGCTCAGTTTATTTTAGTTATAATATAAAATGAAAGTGTTCAGCAAAAGAGGCGTGTGTGTTTGTGTGTGTGTGTGTGTGTGTGTGTCTGTGTGCATGCGTGCGTGCGTGTGTGATAGAGAGAGAGAGAGAGAGAGAGAGAGAGAGAGAGAGAGAGAGAGAGAGAGAGAGAGAAAGAGAGGTCCTGTCACAATCCACTGGTTTCACTTGGCTCACACCTTTATGTGCATCATTAGTTGTGTCAAGCTTTAAAACATCCAGTTTCATGTTTTCTTTTTTAGAGTTTGTTCTTCAAACCTCGACTGTTAAAACTGTCCCAATTTTTTTATATTGTTTTAAATGTTTGGACGATTTGCTTGGTCACTGTTGTGTTTAGACTACATCTATGTTATATACAGTTTAAGGTCACTTTTCCATTCTTTATAACATTACTACTATAGAAAAGTAGTAGAAAAACGACTATAGAAAAACGAATGTAATATTGGAAAGAATGTCTAGACTAAAGACAATTCAAATAAATTACATTTTGTTATATTTGCCGATCTTTCACTTTTTAGTATTTGTAGTCAGAACTTTAAGAAATATTCTCTCATCTGTTGAAATCTAACCTATCATGACACATAAAATGTTCTTTAAATGTAAAGCAGTCTTATCATTGTAATTCTGTGTATTTTTAGATGAGCGGTTCCTTTAAATGGGTTCCAGTAGGACTTATAAATCCTACCAAATATATATATTTTCAACAAATGCGAAACGTTTTCTATGATCTTTAGGTTTCGGGGATAAAATATACAGTTTGTACAGTATAAAAACACACGCCCATGGACTGTCCCCATGGAGATAATAAACAAGACGTATGTGTGTTAGTGTGTGTGTGTGTGTGTGTGTGGGAAGGGGAAACGCTACGATGTGGGGACACAAAGATGCAATATCCAAAATCCAAAATCCTTGTCATTGTGGGGACATTTTTTGGGCCAAAATATATTTGTGAGGTCCAAATGTAACACAGTAAAATAAGTGTGAACCCACTTGTGAGGACATTTTACTGGTCCTCACTAAATAAAAAGGCTCATCATTCGCTCAAATATGTCGTATGTGTGTGTGTAAGCATGCGTGAGTGTGTGTGTGTGTGTGTGTGCATGCGTGCGTGTGTGTGCAGGTGTTAGATGAAGAGAATATGAGGAGATCGCTTCACATCTGAAGATACTTGGAGAACTTGCTTTCCTTCACGGCAGTGACTACCGTTTCCCTGCAGAGACGTAAACTGCTCAACACAGACTCTGTCCTTACTGTCTCTTTACTGTATTTCTCTCCATTATTTCCTATTCAAGATCAATATTTACCCAGCAGCCCCTGGGGCTCAGGATTACCTCATATTCTCCGTGTCCAGCTGTGCTTTCTCAGGGTCTCCATAGTAACCTCAGGAATGTGCACATCATGTTTATCCTCCTGCCAGGAAAACAGAGAGAGAGCGAGAGAGAGAGATTAGGGAACGTTTCTTATAGGTCTAAATTCAGATACCTGCGTTAAATGTTTTCCCCTATGAAAGGAAAAGCTTTTAATGTCATCATGTCATTTAATCATTGAAGGACTCCAAATATTTTGCATCTGTGGTTGTTGTCATTTGCTTAAATATGAGGAAAATCTATTTCTTAAGTCCAGAAAGCTGTTTAGGCAAGTTGTAAAGTCACGCCAGGATCATGTACCATTGAATGATGACTTTTGTGTTTTGATTTCCGGCTGCATTTAGCAGATCAGCATGAAAGGTTCTTATGAAGTGAAAACCACATAAATCAACACAAACACACACACCAGCCGCCGGCACACACACACACGTCTGCTTATATCGACTGCTTCAGCGTTTTTATCTCAGTCACACTCACAGTCCACCACTGACAAATGTTTTTGTGGCCTGCAAAATGAACAGCTCAGGATACCTGTTGAATCCATAATGTGATCAAACAGATTTGGTTGTACTTCTTGTTCACAAATCAAATGCAAATTTGTGACACTGACCATCCATCCTCACATCCATCAAAGCAGACGACATCAAGATCAAGTCCCGCTGGATAACATGTGTCCTCAGGTATTACACAAAGTTTCGAAGTCCACCCTGCACGTAACATTTCTTTTTATGCAACCTGCCGTGTTCTGGATTTAGATAACAACACTTGGATTTTGTTTCTCTTGACCGGTGGAAACTTTGACTTTCCATGGCAACGAACAGCTATTTGCTCTGATTTGCAAAAGAAAAGCTGTTGAAGTGTAGCGTAGTCTTGGGGAATGTTATGTTTGGTCTTTCTCGCTGATAGAAGTCTCATTATTTAGCCTTTCAGGACACCGGGAAACCAAGCAAACAGACACGGACTGACCCTTTGTCAAGCACCTCTTCTCTTCTGAGGATCATTGCGGTCATCGGGCATGTTAATGGCACGGTTAAGTGTGGAGAGGGCATGTGGACTTCCTTCAAGTAAGTTTTGAGAAACAGATTTTGTCCAAGACATAAAGGAGGACACGCTCGGGGTGGAATTAAGAGACATATTAAAACAGCAGGACTGAGTTCATGGACTCTTGCCAAACGGATCTGACTTCATGGATCTGACCGGATTTCCAAATTGAATTTGGTGGTGCACGCGACCTAGATCAGGAGAAAAGTCAACCACCTTATAAAAAGCACCACCGGTGCACGAGGTCCGTTGTGTCCTGAAATGTTTTACTCAGCATATCATCTTTTCTAGATGTTCTGTCTAAAAGCATGGATGTGCAAACGTCATTTTTGTGCCCAGCAATGTTTGATCTGGTGAGTGAAGCGACCTTCATAGACACGCAGAACAAATCCATTTTGGCACCAAAGGAGACCCACGGCGCTCCAGGCTCATACCGCAGCGCCGAGTGCAATGGACGGTACCAGGACTTGACTTCCGTTCATGCAGTCGACATCTCGAGCGCTCGATCAAACGGTTTTTGCGCGCTGTCATCGACCAGCACGTCTCCTCCGGAGATCAGCGGGAAACCCAAACGCAAGCGGGTGATCAGCAGCGTTCAGCGCCAGGCCGCAAACATCCGAGAGCGCAAACGGATGTTCAGCCTAAACGAAGCGTTTGACCTGTTGCGCAGGAAAGTTCCCACGTTCGCCTACGAGAAACGACTGTCACGGATTGAGACTTTGCGTTTGGCTATGGTTTACATCGATTTCATGAAGGAGATCCTCAATAACGATTAAACTTGTCTTCTAAATCTACCACTGCATTTTTGTGGTTAGACGAATGTTTATTAAAGGTACTCTCATTTATGTAGTACAGACAAATGTTATTGTGAAGATGATTATTATTACTGTTATTTATGTAAGAGTTACTATTTAGACAACAAAACTGTAAGGATATGTTTCACAAATAAATGGACACGAGAAGTCTGGCTTGTATGATTTTTTTGTATAGCTGGAGTGTGCTCTTTTGGCTAAAACGTAGACAAGTAATTCGTTTCAGTTTATCCACTATAATACTGATTGATTATAATTGTTGGAAAAGTAATCATGGTTTTATTATAGCCAAGTAAAAGTCAGAGGATACTCCATTTTTGGTTACTGGCTACTGAAGTAAAACGATGGTAAATTATGTGAATGGTGTAATATAATTTCTTCATGTTGGCATGATGTTTTGATAGTGCATAGCTTAAGAACATCTCTGGATTCAGAAAGATGTGTGTTGTATATTTCAAGGATCTACGGGGACATTTTAACCTATAATATATCCCTTCATGGAATATGACGATCCAGTTGTGGGATGAGTCAGAATCCTGTAAAAATTGAAATATATATTTTGGTTTCAAATTATGATAGAAATCCCCAAAGGAATACAATGCTTATTGCATTCATTTAGAAGGGTTGACTAAAGTTTGTTCATATCCGGTGTGTGGGTTTGTTTGGACAGGGCTCAACTGACACCTTTTAAATGTTGGGCCCAGGTCTGCCTGCACGATTGGTTCCCAAAATGAACATCTGGACACTTGTATTGTACCTCTACCTCTTCAATGAAGGTAAAATACGAATTCCATGCAAATGTGGCCCGCTCGCGTAATTAGGTGGATCATGTGAATACTGAAGAAGATGCGCATTTACGCACGGTGTCAATGCACAGAAAAGTTTCATCAGTGCGCCCCCTAGCGGAGTATTCAAAACGGTTGTACTGTATAGTTCAAAAGCATTGCCTTCAATGAGTGCTTTGCTTAGCCACACTTTTTCAACATTTAAAATACTTTTAGTGGTTTAAATCTGAATGTGTAATGTTGACATAAATATACTATTTAAAGTAACTTATGTTCTTTCACTGTAGGTTCGTGTTAAGACTTTGCAAAGACTTTGGCTCTGTGAAAGGAAAAGGGCAGTTTTGGAGAGATGTGCTTGTACTGCAAAGGCCACACAGTTTGCGCGTCGTCTGCGCTTGGCGACCCGCTGCGTAGAAAAACGCTGCAGAAGGAAACCTGACTCTGCAAAAATACTAACACAGACATGCATTTCAGAGCATGTTCAAATAAACAACTCGGTCTAGTTAGCCAAGCCAGATTCTCTTTTCTCTTTACGATGACTGTAGATGGATTGCTGCCCACTGACAGAAAATAATGATCTTCATAGCAGACGGTGCGCAAATTGGCAGTAAATTATTCAAACATAATCTGCGCTGTTGAAATGCAACACATCACAATTATTGACCAAAGAAAACCCAAATCTCAAACCAAAATGTAACTTTTATGCACATCGGATCATTTTGTCCAAGCGGTCTCTCATTCCAGTGGATGTCCAGGGGGAGATAAAGCATTGAAATCTATTCAAGTTCTGAACTACGAAATGTAGAGTTGTTTATTGTGAATTATTCCATTCTGGTTGAAAATGTGTTTAAAATGAAAAAACCCACATTCATTAATAGACTAGTTTATAATTGCTCAGTTGTAATTTGTTTAAATTCATGATTTGTTTGGCCAAGGTGCTTGAAAGAATAGGTTCTTGTTATTACTGTATAACGGTAACCTTTTGGGTCACTCGCCTTTCCCTCCCTCTTTCCTCTTACGACACATCCTTTTTGTCCAATCACAAGCCACTCCAAAAAGTTTGCGCCTTCCAGACTATAAGAGCCTCCAAAGCTTCCTTCAAGTTTGAGCAACACCTCCATGACGCACAGGAGACCCTGTGATATTACGAGAATCCAACTGCCGTCAACCCCGTTCGGTCAGAGTGGATATCTGGAACATATTATCTTCAGTTTTTCTCTCAGTCAGAAGGTGATGTTTGAGGAAGAGATGCAGGGTGAGTCCAGCTCCCCGGAGTCTCCAGTGGACAGTCTGGGAAACAGCGAGGAAGAGCCCGACAGGCAACCGCAGAAAAGATGCGGAAGAAAGAGACGACCAAGCAGAAAGAACGGAGAGGACACAGACAGCCCGACGCCTGGAAAACGAAGCAAGAAAAGCAGCACCAGCAGCGACAGCCCTCAGTCTCTTGAAGACCTGCAGACGCAGCGCGTCATGGCGAACGTACGCGAGCGTCAGAGAACTCAATCTCTTAACGAGGCGTTCTCATCCCTGCGCAAAATCATCCCCACATTACCCTCCGACAAACTCAGCAAAATACAGACTCTTAAACTGGCGTCCCGGTATATTGATTTTCTCTACCAGGTTTTGCAAAGCGACGAGCTGGACTCTAAAATGTCCAGCTGCAGTTATGTGGCGCACGAGAGACTCAGTTACGCGTTTTCTGTGTGGAGAATGGAGGGCGCGTGGTCCATGTCAACATCCCACTGATGCATGGATGCACACTTCTGCTGCAACCTGGTATGCAATGCACTTTAACATGGTTCTTGGATATCCGTTTTTAAGCCACAGGAAAAAGTTTGGACACCATTTGGAGAGAATTTGTTTCTCGTCATTTTTTCACTTTGTTTTGCATTAATGATTAGAATTAGTTTTGTAGACACATACATTCTGTTTATGAACATTTTTTTATTGGATTGCAGAAAGTATGTTTAAAAGCATCACAGAATGCACGTCATCCAGTTGTGTGCTGAGCTGTGGTCCAAGGCTGGCTGCTATGTAGAATCTTTAATATATATTATTATTTGTTAAGGTTAATTATGTAACTTCTTTATATCACTACACACTCCCCTACATTTCCCTTGTGTACGTTTATAAATGTATAATAAAGAAGAGTAGGTCTTTACAAACATTTTTTCCTTGTAACTGCATTTTCGAAACATGCATTTATTTAGCACCTAATCTGCTGGCCTAATTTGTGCACAGAATCATTCTTGTATTATATTTTAATACATATGTTTGATACATCATATTTTTTCTATTTATATTCTCGTTGAATATTAAACTCCCTTTCGTCTTTTTTGCACAGATTGTCGTCCATCACCACCGAGTTCAAAGAATTTGAGCCTCTGGCAGGAGCAACACACAATGGCGAAATAAGGATTGTAACGGGAAATTCTGGAGCATCATGGCGTCATTGCAAGCACTTACAATCGTGAACTACGACAGTGGACCTGGAATTACAATCCGATCTGTGCTTGTAATTGCAAATGTGCTTTTCTGACGATGAATGGGGAAAACATGTAAACATTCTGTATACATGCATGTCGTTTAAACAGGAGACAGACATGCTGGAGGAGACACTGCATTTCTGGGATTGCAACAGTCGTCATATTTATTTCTTAAAGAAACAATCGAAGGAACGACTCTGGCTTATACCTGTGCAAACATTTTCTTTGTCTGGTCCAAGAAAAGACGTTTATTTATTTATTATTGATTGTCACAATGCAGAATAGATCTGGTGTCTACATGCATTTCTTTTTTTAATTACAGTGTAAATACTGTACGTGGATATTTTCTGCAATAAAACCTGGTTTGAAATGTATATGTTTTGGTATGTTTTATGAAATTTGAAGGGGATTAAAACCTTTCAATTTTGACAATTTTTTTGCTGCATTACACAAAACTGCAATAATGTTACTGACAAATTACACCAGGAATCGAAATGTTAGAATAATGAAAATGTGTGTTATAGATTTCCGTAGTTCGTTATAAAAATTGTATTTTTAGGATTTATTTTTTTAGGAATATGACTAGTATTTTCGATTCAGTAAATTCAAACAATCAAAAGTTAAAGCATAAAGATTTTAATATTTATTTACCAATAAATATTTAGTAGTCTTAATGTTTTCTTCAGCAACATTTTTTAATCCTACATTAAAAATGTGTTATGAATTGAATCAATATTTATTTGCTTTCTTTTTGCATGATTAAATTATTTTAGTCTACACCACTGAAATAAATAAATAACAAAATATTTTGGTAATCGAGACATTTTCGTTTGGTATCTCAAAATGCTAATATGAAATGTGACGGGAGAAAAGTATGTGTCTGGGAAAGTATTTTAGGATGTGAAGAATAATTTGGAGAAAGTGCGTAACGGGGCTTCAAGCATGTATGGAATTCCCAGATGTCTATAAAAGCAGAGGTCGAAAAGGTCACAGAAAGGTGCAGCAGGTCAGGACGGCAAAACACAAGCATTTCACCGCCAAAACAACAATACAACTAGGAAACTAACTAAGAGGAAAAAATAGAAATGAATGAATTAAGTGTTTAAAAAGTTAAGATAAAAAACAAATAAGGTTTTGCATAAGTGATTGTGAGATTTAACTATAATTGTAAGACACAATGTTAACAGTCTGATGCCTAGAGATCATATAGACCATATAGAATTAAGATGTCTTGTATTACTTTGCAGTGATTTCTCGTTCAAATAAAAGCTCTTTCCAGGGGTTTGAGGACTTGGCGAGGGAGAGAGAGAGAGGAAGAGAGAGCTCCAGGCACCTGAATCAAACCTATTTTTACCAGATGTTGTTCATATTTTTCTTAAAGTCACGTGAAGCGAACAGATGTCGTACAGACCCGCCTCGCATGCATATAGTTTCGACACTGAAACAAACATCTCAGTCAAATATCTGAATTTAAACTCAAAGGGATGATGGTGGACGCGTGGAAAACAACCCGAAGACCGTGGAAAAAGGATGTTGTGTATTAAAATGCGCACAAAGGATCACAAGATGTCGATTTGAATTGGTCTTGTTTGTAGCACTTTTTGCTCTGGATTTCTGATGGAGATCTACAGAGATGTCCACTCGCGCGCGCACGGGATAGATGACTGAAGAGTGCGTCTGCTGGTAAATATCGCTGCAAAGCTTCGACTCTCATTTGCATCAGTTTGAGCTCAATGCGTCTCAAGAGAAAATGTGCAGAAGTTTTGAGCGCTTACTTGCATGCGCATCACGAGTTCATTACGTGTCTGTGTGTCAGGCCTGCGCTTTCTGGTCCCTTTGGACCGTTTGCAATTGTTCAGTGTCAAGAAAGCAGCCGAACTTAAAGCATGTTGTACATTTGGAATGTAACTAGTGTCAAAAGAAAATAAGAAAGAAAATGTTTCTAGCTCATCCTGTTTTTAAATATTTACTAAGAAAAAAGGAAATGGGAAGTGCATTCCTCGTAAGATCAAACGTGATTGTGAGTTTATTGAGAACACACAGAGGTCTTTTACATTTTCAGATGCTGTTAAACGATTTGTCGTGTGTTCATGTAAAAGCATCGCTTCTGACCTGCAGGTCATTAAAGAATCGCCGAGCTGAATCGATTCACCATCTTTAAACGAGTGTGTCCGTGTTGTGTTAAACTTGAGTGTGAGCGGAGAAATTCCTGACCTCAGTGAATTATAAAGCAATGCATGATGGGAAAATTGCACGGACACGTGCAGGGAACTCTTTTGATGTGGTCGGTTATCTTTTGACCTGATGGGTTTGACGTCGTGATTTATAATTCAAAGACCTTTAAGTACCCACATGGAAAGAACCTATATTAGGATATATGCACATATATTAAACCTATATGCAGTATATATGCTGCATATATGTACATATAATATAGAAAAACGGCCAATTTTATATATGTCACATATATTAAAAACCTATATCAAAACCTATATTTAAACATATAGGTTTATATAGGTTTTATCCATGTGGGTACATTCATGCCTTCAGTGAGTTCAAAGTGTGGGGGGAATATTTACGAACATAAAATTGTTTACATTTTTGTGTTTTTATTTACATGAATTGCTCTCCAATTATTTGCTTCCTCCAGAATTATGATTTCGTTTTAAATGTTATTAAATGAATATGGCCAGAATTCATCCAAGATTGGTTACGTTATGTTTTCAGATTAAGCCTAGAATTGCAATAAACATATAACAAAGCAGAGCGAATCTAAAATCATTCTGAACGTTTTGTTCCTGGCAGAGACAAGCAGGTTTATCAAATAAAAATACCAAATTCAAGATTTTTATTTTGTCTGTTGTTATTTAATCCAAACATACACCCATCATCCACATGTTCAGGTGGTCCATGTTAAAAATAATTCACACGTCGGTCCAAGCAGGTGTTTTTGCTGGAAAGAGGAAAATATTGATGCGATGACAACTGTACCCGCATTACAGTGTCTTAATGCAACTTTTTTAAACATTATTCACATCATTTTTATATTCCATCTAAAATGTTTAAAACAAACAATGGCAGTTTCACCTGCTATCATCTCTTACCCTTTATGTTTTGTTGTAGTTTGTTTAAATAAATGATAGGCAGGCAATTACAGTAAATGCATTAAATGTTGAGGTGTGTGTAATTTCAGTACGAGTGTAAATCAAAATGAATCGGGCAGTATGCTAATGTGAGTGTTCATTGAGGTCACAGTGAGGTCAAAGGTCACCTGTAGTTGTGTATTCTTGCCTGTTTTTTAAGGTGATGTGACTTTTGTTAAGACGCGATCGTGCACGTTTTTACGTTTCCATCTCGTGAAGTGTCTTTCTGCTCAATGGAAACTTTTACTGATGCTTACTGCACATCGTCCGGTTTGCAAGATTATTATACGACTTCATTTTAGCGAAAGCTCTTTGTGATTGATTTATTGTGTTCTGGGCTCTAAACTGAACCACATGAGTTCTGAATTTCTCTTCCTGCGGATGAATTCCAATCATATTTAAATGATTATGAGAATGCAGATGATTTCATTCTAACTGTGTCCAGAAACCAACCTTTTGCTTTTTTAAATGAAGTGCAAAATAACCATGTTACAGTTATATAAAATTCTGTCGTCATGTACTCACCCTGTTGTCATATAAAACCTACATGAATTTCTTTCTTCTACAAATGGCGGTGACCAAAAACTTTTGGTCCCCATTTACTTCTATTGTATGGACATTCTAAAGTATTCAATCCCAAATAATTCTTCTGATATTGTGTCATTTTTCTTTGGACAATTTTTCCATGTCTTGTGCTTTGACATTCTGTGTTATTATGTTGTTTATGTGTCATGCTGTTTTTAAGTGACTGTGGTTTCCATTGGAGCACTGAAAATTAAGCTCTTATTAGAACAGGCTCTCTAGCCGCTGGGGTTTTACTGCAAACACACCACAATGAGTGTTGTAACTTAAAAAAAACATTTTTTTGGGCATTACATCCATCCAACACGATGGCAGGAATGCAGGACAACTTAGGTTTCAACTGGCTTCGCTATGTTGTGTTTGTTTTGCTGAGATTTTTTGCTGAAGAAAAGGTAAGATCTATGAGTATCTATGGTATCTCTTGAAAGCCAGTTTTGTCCTGAATATCTGCACATTGAAAACTTTGGGCAACTCTTGTATGAGGCGTTGTGGCTTAGTGGTTAAAACAATGGTAAGTTTAAACCCCTCAAGGCTCACATAAGTTATTTTTTTGTACTTTTCATTTTTGTTTGGATCAGGGCCATAACCTCCATAGACCTCCATCAGTGTTGGTATCCGAATGACAAAATCTCAAAATTTTACCTTACGATTTGATTGTAGAAAAATGTGTGAACCAGGGGTATTTACTGCACATTCACTCGCAGTAGAATTAAAATGTATGTTTCTTTTTGGTAGAAAACCTTTAGCTAAATGAAGAATAACATGATAAAATTCCTGAGAAATTTATTCTGTATGACTGACACCCTGAACCCCTCCCTGCATTCTACAGATATCCAGTGGCTTTTCCACAACCGCTCCACCTCGATTCCCATCTGTGTGTTTTGAGGTACATGTGTGTATTTTGTACACAAACTGAGGAGAAGGCCTGTTTGTGTTGTTTTGTGCCACCCAGGCGGCAGTATGTCTCTCTGTGTGCCACCTGCAGACTGGCACATGATCTAATGTCACGACCACCAGCTCACATCCACCCGCTCGTGTGCCGCTGTGTGGTTGCCCTGAAAATAAACAGGCAATCGGAAGACAGGATTTAGTGTAAACATTGCAGGATAAAAGAGCATTTTCTCCTGTTGTCTGATGTCATGTGTGTTTAGCGGTTGCCTCCTAAAAAAAAGCATTTTAGGTCCCCTGAAAAGAGTAAACAACACAGGCAAGATTCAGACAGTTTGGTTATGAGCTCAGATGTTGCTGTATTCAGATGTCACTGAGTTCTCACTTATGTTTCATTTAAGGGACAGTTTTCCTAAAATCATTTCTCACCTTCGAGTCGTTCAAAATCTTTATACTTATCTTTGTTCTGATGAACACAGAGAAAGATATTTAGAGGAATGCTTATAACCAAACTGATCTCGCCCCCCATTGACTCCCATAGTAGGAAAAAAAATCATTATTTTTGATATTTTGAAAAATGTAGGACAGCAAACAGCTCTGAGGCACTTTTGACCACCATTATATTTTTTCCTACTATGGGAGTCAATGGGAGAGCAAATTCTGTCTGCTTATGAGCATTCTTACAAATATCTTTCTCTGTGTTCATTAGGAAAAAGAAATGTATAAAGATTTGTAACAACTGGAAGGTGAGAAAAAGATGACGGAATTTTCATTTTTGATACTTTCCCTTTAAGGGGAAATAAAAACAGAACGAAATGAGATTGTAATAGTTGAAACACATGAAGAGTATAGGATGTGTAAAATAAGAATGTCCAGTAGATTGTAGAGGTCAAATAATCTGGATTTGAGAAAAAGTGATGAGAAATGAGTGAGTTCATATTGAGATCTTCAATAATATTGACTTTTGATGGCAGACTTGATCTGAGCTCAGTTTGACACATTGTTGACATCTCTTCTCAAACTCTAATGAAACATTTCTGACATTTCTGACTTTTTTCTCAGGAGAAATATCGGAGATGCAAATGAGAGTTATTACTAAGTTTCCAGTTATTCTATTTATTCTCATTGATGTTTAAAATAAATAACTGACATAAATAGATCTCCTCTGTGATTTTTCATACTTACGGGTTAATCTTAAAACAGTCAAATGTTTTTAAACCATTTTTATGTAACAAAACTTAGATGTATGGTTTGAATAAAACTCATAAAAGGATTTAAAGAAACATCATGACTATGGGGGATGATCTGAACACATATGAAACCAAATCTCTCTCTCTCTCTCTCTCTCTCTCTCTCTCTCTCTCTCTCTCTCTCTCTCTCTCTCTCTCTGCTTTATTCCTTTGAATAGCTGGACTGCACAAGAGGTCAAATCTATCCACTGGAAACTTTTAAAAACAAAATATTTTAATTACACTGGACCCTGTAACTCAGGCGCGTCCACCCCGCTGCTCTTACATCATACGCCAGGAAAATCTGATGCGTTGAGATGTACACCACTGGACTCTTTGTTCTCGGTTGACAAACACACATTGTAATTGACATTCAACATTAAAAAAGCAAATGTATTCAAATTAAAACATCAGTCCATTGCTATAAACCCTTTTCCCTATAATGGCAAAATATAAAGTCAAGCACAGCATCAAAAATAACATGATTTGTGTCACACTGAAAAAACAACACAAACAGGTTTGGATTAACTGTAATAAACAAGGGTTTTTATAATGATTGGTGTTACGTGGATGATTTAAAGTCTCTCTGGCAGGTTTCATGCTTTACTCAGGAATAATTCTAGCGAGGGATTTAGGTTGTAAAGCTCAACAAGTGGCTTTTGCCTTTTGAGATTTGCCTTTTTTTCTGAATATGCTTTTTGGGAAAGCTTACATCATTGTTAAAATACACACTTTAGTCCTGTACATTTATATCAAAGACTCACAGTCTGACAAACTAAAGGCCGAGCGTGCAGGACTCACGTCCCAGCTGAGGGTAACATTGCAGCGAAGGCTTTTTTTAAAGACCTGCTTAATGCATCTTTGTCAGGCTGTCCTGGAGGGGATCTGCAGGGGGTAAATGTAGACCTCCATCCCCCTGGGGGGTAATTAGCCTTCAATGACACCTCCAAACATTGGACTGCCCCCCTCCAGGGCAAAGCATCAGGGCTTCATTAAGTCTCGTTGACTGGTGTCATTCTGCGCAAATGCTGAACAGATACACACGTGTATAAAGTTCTCAGAGACACAATTAAACCGGCTTCTCCTCAGTGTCGCAGACATGCGTTGTGTCACGACTACAAGATTTCTGAAACAGTCCAGGTGTCTAAGCATGCACGGAGCACACCAGTGACATCATAAGAACATTTTTATATTTTCAAGTAAAACTGGATTTTCAATTAGATGTCCAAGAGCTACACTGCTGTTTAAAAGTTCCATTGAAATGTTTTTCTTGTTGGTAAAAACCTTGTAAGCTGAATGTTCGAAATGCGTCACGTGACCAAAAATATAATCGGGCCATCACATAGTAATCCCTAACACAACAACTTAATTTAAAAATGCATGACTGCATGAGAATAGTTCTGTAAATTACACCGAAGATGATCAAATATAATGTGGAAAAAAATGTAAATAAAGATCAAGTGACCTTAAACTTTTGAAGTGTAGTGAATGTCCAAAATCACACCCAGAAATGTTGATTAAAAACTTTTTTGCTAATATCAAAGTATAAAGTAATATTAAACTTAATACTTTTCAAAACCCAAATATATGAATAATGATAAAGAATATTGTTTTGTAAATCAATGCTTGCATCTTCTGTAGTTATATTATTCACAAAAGTCGAGTCTTCTAAGTTGTTGTCTATGTAGTGCGTTCCAAATTACTCACTTCTCAAGTTTCATTAATGTTAAGATGATGCTAAATATCTACTATAGTAGGTTTAAAACACAACCTGTGTGTGTGTGTGCGTGTGTGTGTGTGTGTGTGTGTGTGGGTGTGGGTGTGTAATGCGTTGCAGCTCAACTGGTTGTGTGAATGACTCAAACAGTTTTACATCCTGTTTGTGCTACTCAGAGGAAACAAGAAAATTGCTCCGTGGATTTAAAATTCACCAAGAGAATCTTTCCAAGTGAGTGAGCATGTCTTTCACTTTTATGATTCATAAGAAAAATCTGTGCTCAAGTAAAGCATGCAAAGTATGGAAAGTTATGATTCACCAAATGTCATCACAGAGTTCTTCTTAGTAAACTCTTCTTGTTGTGTTCAAATGAGATGTGAAACTTCTCAATGCAGGTTCCAAAAAAAACCCTGTTCCTTAGTTTATGTCTAACTCTCTCTTTTCACCGGTGTGTCCGTAACAAATGTTGTATTTCAGCACTTACATATTATTTCTTACAAATAAAAGTGCTTTAAAAATGTTTTTTTCACAATGGTGTCATAGAAGCATTTTTAATTCCTCAAACAAATTTTCAGTCAAATGTTCTGAAAATAAATATTTAATAATCTCCTTTGCGAAACACATTTTTTTAAACACTAAAGATTCTTGAGGAAACTAATGTTTGTTCTTTGGAATTGTGTAGCGCCTTTATTTTTAAGAGTGCGGGATATTTTGTTGTTCTCTACACTTTCTTACAAAATATGGACAAAAATATCTGCTAATCTAAAAATAAGATTAAAATAATTAAGGAATGAATGATTTCAATGACAGCAAGTTTTATAAACTTTGTCTTCAAAAGAAATAATGTTCCAGTAGAATTGTTTCAGACACATAAAAAATAGCTTTTTCCATTTTGTTTGTTCAGAAGATGAGTGTGTCCAGAGAAGCTTCTAAAAGATTGTAAAACAAAAGTTTACGCCTCTCAATTTTGAAGGTCACAGGCAGGTAGTTCCTGCTGTTTTGCATGAACCATTAGTCCACCAAAATAACGACAGAAAGCAGGAGAAATGGCAAACCTAAAACAGATGGCCCATCGCCCCATGAAGCCTCAGAGTCCTAACACTTCATCACCCGTTCTATGCGTTCTGCCCCCTGTAGAGGTAAAAGACCCCCTCGCACCCTCCACGGGGAGCACACGGAAGTGTGAAGCTCAAGTTAAAAGTTTGCTGCAGATAAGAGGTTTTAAAAGCCCAAACTCTCGGTGGGGTGTTGTAAATCCTTTCTCATTAAGACTCTGTTCCTCCCTTTCCTCAGGAATCTGTTTTAAGGGCTGAAATGAGATTTGAACTGTGTTTGCTGAAGTTAGAAGAACTTGTTTGAACAAAGGCCTAAACCTTCAGGATCCTATCATCATACTACAGAGAATGCCGCACCATCTGTGCTGTGAGTGATGCTTCGGATTGAGCCGCTTGTTTTATATGTGATCAATTTCAGCTGACAGATGATCAAATCCGATTGACATAAAATCCTGAACGTCAAATGTAAAAAATCACTCAAAAGTGTTGCATTTACAGTAAATATTTTAGCATTAAAATGGATGCGCTTCACTTATACCTTTTTATTCTGGTTCTCCTTGGCGACCTTTCACCTTTTCTTTACATTAGAAAAGCACATAAAAAGAAGGAAAGATGACTCTTTCCTCTGCCATAAACTCATGACAGCGCACGGGTGATCATTACAGACACTGTGCCAATAAGCTCAGCACGCCAAAGTGTTCCTCACTCACGCATTCACAACAGAGAGACGGGAAAACACAGAAAAAGAAGGAAGGAAAAAAATGAAAAGAAAACCCAAAAGAATAGGGAGAGAGAGAGACTTGGAGCGCTGGGTCTGGATTTCATTACAGCCAATTAGCTTATCTGTTTCATCTCTGGACTGACCTGCGGGTTTCTGGTCCAGACACACGCTAACACACGAACACATACACACATAACTCTACACACAGAGCATATGCACACACACCTTCCTAAAACACACATACCTTCAGATATCAAACATCTCTTCCTGCTGTAAACCTGCATGTGACTCTCTCTGCTGTGGAACGCAAAAGAGGATATTTCGAGAAATGTCTCTGTTGTTTTGTGTCAGAACTGCTCTCTCCTGATCTGCGTGATACAGAATAAAAGGTTGAGTGATAAGGACAGAACCAAACAAACAATGAGAACAGATGCAGCTCACTAACCTCACGGACGTCCACTCACGTAGAGCCGTAATACTGTCTAATGAATCGTGTCAAAATCAAACTGATTCAACCGAGAGAAACGCTGCGCGTAATTGAAGAGGAAACTGCTTGGATAAACCCATCGTAAGCCATAACACCTCACGTCACGATCAGTCGCTCCAGCTTCACATGAGAAGTTTGACTGGACTGAGAAAGTAGCTAAACCAGCCTGGACCAGCAAAGACCGGCAATGCACTTCGGACTGGTTTCTTTGTAAACAGTGATACATAATGGGATTTAAGTTTTGAGAATAATACCTAAACAACAACATAGTATACTTGAAGTGCAAAATAATGTATAAACAGTAAACTTTACGTATTTCAAGAAAACTTAAGATAGGCCTACTTATGTATAAAAACTACTAGTTTACAGTAAGTATACTTCAAAGTGTACTTTCATAAACAAACATAAAGGTGCTACAAACATTGAACTATACTCGCTTGTAAGTTGCAGTACAATGATATGTACAGTACATATAGTTTACATACTGGTTAACCACTGTTACACTTAAAGTATGCATAAAGGTATACGTTGATAAACTAAAAAAGTGACACAATTTAGTCTCAGGGGGATTGGAAGTATACATTGATATCAGTATACCCACTACTTAAAAATAAACTTGAACTTTAGCATGCTTAACAAACAAGGATACTTTGAGTTTGTTTTAATAAGTGTACTTTTGTCTTTGGCATATACTTGGGAAAGGTTCTGAATTAGTGATGGTCCTGATGGAGAACTGTGACTGACATTTTTTCTCTTTTTGCCACCATCCCAAGTGCTGATGGGTTCCATGTGTGCTGAGTTCAACTCTACGTCCCGTGTCATATCCTGTTCCAGCCTAGATGTGCTGCAAGGGTCTGTGTCGGGGTCTGTGACGGGGGGGGGGGGGGGGTAATGATGGCAGGAGACCCTGCAGGTGTGCAGCTCTCTTACCACACACACACACACGCACACACATGTTCACACGCACATCTCTAAATAAGGACAAAGGCCTACTATATTTTCATTTATTTTGTTTTCTATGAATGTTTGCACAGCACATTTTAATAAAATTATTAAACAAGAATTTTTTAATCATTGACAACAGGTGCAGGATAACTCATTGTAGGGATGGTTCAGCCCAAAATATTAATTCTCTCGTCATTTATGTGACTCTTTCTTCAGTGAAACACAAAAGAAGATATTTTGAGAAAAGTCTCAGTGGTTTTGTGCTCATTTAACAGAAGTCAATGGGATTCAATGTTGTTAGATTAGTAACATCCTTCAAAGTATCTTCTTTTGTGTTTTGCAGAAGAAAAACACCGATATAGGTTTGGAATGACATGAGAGAAAATAATTGATGAAAGAATTTCCATTTTTGGACGAACTATCACTTTGAGAATTAAAAGGAATTGACTTTAAGCTGTGTGCATGTTAATTTAGAATTACTCACACACTTTCTTTTACAGTTTTATAAACTTACCCAGACATCCGATCTGTTGGCTTCTAGTGATGCTGTCAGTCAAATAACCAAGACATTCCTGTGTGTGTGTGTGTGTGTGTGTGTGTGTGTGCTTGTCGACCTGTTTTCATATCCCGGTGGGGACCAAAACCTGGATGCACACCAACTCATGCGGACTTGTGTCACAGTGGGGACTAAAATTGAAAAAAGCGTATAAATCGTACAGATTTTTTTTTTAAATCTAAAAATGCAAAAAGTTTTATATGATTTTTAGGTTAAAGGGGCAGGGGATAAAAGTTTGCACGGTATAAAAATCATTACGCCTATGAACCTTCCCAATGGAAATAATAGACCAGACGTGTGTGTTTTGGGAGTTGGAGTAGAGGGTCACAACTGGTTCATTCCTAAAGCACATCGTCACCCACCTGAGCAAACAGGAGAAAGATGTGAGACAGGAGGGCAGAACTGCGCCTGTCAGAGATGGATGAAGACAGAGAGGTTCTGACGGATGCAAAGAGGAAAAGAAAAAACTGTTACATCTCACTGACGTCTGCATATGAAGTAATAAAACATTATATGTAAGATCTCTTGAGGACCTCAAATGTTTGTTTGTTTTTTGCAAATAATGCAAATAATATCCAATAGAGGCCTGCATCTTTGATTCTCCTAGTAATATGATGTCAATATTATCAATCCTAACGTTAGACCATCATCATTTTTTTAAATGGTTCACGTTTGTATCATAGATTGTTTCAGTAGGTACGCCCAAAACCATCACAATTATTAAGGGCTATATTGATGCACACCAGCAGGTTTAAATGTGTCTTGAATGTAAGTTATGAGTCTTTATGAGGATTCATCTTTTGATAAAGATGTGTCTCCCAATTTACATAAATTAAATTGAATGACAATCGAGTTTGTAATGTCAACACAAAATGGAAATTCACCCCAATAACCCAGAGGTGCTGCGCATACATCCGTGTACATAAATCTGAAGCAAATCTTCCAACAGAAATCTTCTGACGCCCGTGTTTTTCAAGCCGTCCCAATTTTCCTGATCATTCAATCTCTGATGGATAAATAAAGAGAAATCAAAGTTCTTCTTGAATATCCTGAAATAAACCATGGTGACATCAGTTGAAACTCTTTCCTGTGGACTGAGACGTCTCGAGCTGAAGGACAGAAGTTTCCAGCGAGGGAAACTCAATGTGTTGTCAATTTCTGCAGCTGGTGCTGAAGCGAGTGACATCCGAGTTCCTCCGTCAGTCAAAGCACAACACACACAGCGGGAGATCTTTGATGCCTGGAGATCTCTGTCAGTGTGTCAAGACACACACACATCTCTGCTTTCAAAGTTTTCCTGCATGGAAAACAAAACTTCAGAAGCACATTTACACACACACACACACTCACCAAAGAGTCTTTGGATATTAAACACACACATCTTTGGAATTTAAGGCTGAAATGAAAGAGACAAACCAATCGTGGATAAAAGGTCCACGCACATCAAATGTAAAAATAAATCAGGGAGTTCAGATATGACTTATTCTTGTATAATTTGAACAAATTAAAATTGCTTGTTTTAAGTCAAACAGTTCTCATTTTGTCAGCTACACATCTTTGAAAGCTTCAATCTTACCGGTCGCTGAGTTTTTGGATCCAGACAAACTGACAAATAGAATGAATTTCATTTTGATATCCGATGAATTTCAGACATGTGAAACTGTCTTTTGGTAAAGTGATCTCTATGAACACTGCCTCTGCAAACACAATATGTGTTTGTGGTGAATTCTTTATTTCTGTGTTTCTTTAGCGGATAGAGGAGTTTTCCATCCATTCTCTGGTTCCTGGACCTCCGACTCCACATTAAACAAACCCAAATCCTGCTGGATTAGAATGAAAATGCCAATAGAAATAACCAAGACTGTTATACCTCCCCACCGCTCCAGACTGCTCCGCTCAACACTGACTCACAACCCTTCTGGAAAATAATATTATTCTTCATCTCAACGTTTCCATTTCAAAAAAGTGCTTTTCATTCTTTAAATTTAAATTCTCGTCGGCTTTGACAATAAAAGGCTGTCACGGGTTCGGGACTTGAAACATTCCTGAAAAAAGAAACAACATTCGCTTTCTCTCTTTATATACACAAAATGCCAGGAGACGAGTGAAGTTGTGTCCTCATGCAATACGGACCTGGGTGCAGTTTACCTTCAAGAAAAAACACAGGTGAGATCTCTATCATATCTCAGTTACTTCTCCTAGACATCAATGACATTCAATGAGAACAAATGTCTGGATACCCAGAAATGAGCTGAGAGTTTGAGAAGAGATGTCAGCAATGTTTCAAAATGAGCTCAGATTTATCAAGTCTGAATTGAAAAAATCAATATAAGTGAATACTAAAATTTGTGAACTCAAACATTTCTCATCACATTTACTCAAATCCAGATGATTTGACCTTCTGTTTCTGCAATTTAGTCTTATAGTTTTATTTCTCTTTAGCAATTTTTCAGGGGAAACACCTGACTGAGGCGATACTAAAATAAGAACAACTTTAATCTTCTGAGAATTAAAAAGTCTCCTCGACCAAAAATTGTGAATCCTTTGAGACTCTCTACACTCTTAAAAATAAAGGTGCTAAAAAGGTTATTCACAGCGATGCCATAGAAGAAGAACCATTCAGTCAATCTCTTTCTTCCGTTGTCTCGCCACAAAGAACCTTTTATGAATGTTAAAGGTTCTTTATGGAACCATTTCGACAAAAAAGGTTCTTCTATGGCACCTTTTGAAGCATGTTTATTTTTAAGAGTGTATTTTTCTGAGTGTTTTGAGTCAGGTGCATGTAGATGTCTCACTTTCAGAAAGTCAGGCAATGTGTTTCATCAGCTCAGCTCATATTTGAACTCGTTCATCTTGTGAAATTATTTCATAATGCCTTGAACAGCTGAAGGTGCTCGGGTTTGACCTGCTGTTTTGCAACTGAAAGCTTAATTTAGCAGTTTATCAACGTGGATTGTGTTGTCATGAGACCTGAACCTCTCCGCCTGTCCTCAGACCAGCATCTCCCCCTTCATTCATCTCCAGACCATCACTCTGATAACACACTTCAATATCTGAAAGGACTTGTTGAAAAGCACAACTATTCGAAAGCATCCCGAAGATTTACATTGGTTCAATTTACGAGGCAACAATTTATATATTTTAAATCTCACCACGGAAATTTTGTAAAATATTTGTTGTAGCCTGGCTGTGCTTGTTAAAGGAATAGTTCACCATAAATAAGAATCCGTTATTCATCCTCGTGTCATGTCGAACCTGTTTGACTTTCTAGGAGTAGAGAAGAAGATATTTTGAAGAATGTTAATAACCAAGCAACGCTGAACCCATTGACGTCCATTGTGTGAACACAAAACCACTGAAACATTTCTCAAAATATCTTCATTTCTGTTTCAATGATGAAAGAATCATGTACAGGTTTGAACGGCACAAGGGTGAATAAATGAAAGAGAGAATTTGTATTTTTGGCTGAACTGTTCCTTTAATGTATGCAGAAACATTTGCCTTCAAATTCACAGGCTTTTTACCACCATCAAACCGCCGGAAAGTTTTCAGTAAGTCACTGCAAATCAGCCGCTGATGAGTGTAGCAGTCAATCTGACTTTGGGACGGTCAAACACAATTAACTCAGCGTCTGCGTAAGTGACGGTTATTGGTAGAACTTGGAAAATTGAGGTTACCGTACAGTTGCAGTTCAAGAAGTGAAGTCCCAACTAACTTGAAAAAAAGGTTTCCGCTAATCAAATGCAAGACTGCAAAAGCAAAGCAAAGCATCCTGATCAGACGACACACACACACACACACTGTGGATTTGTTCTGCAGCTCTTGATTTGTGTCTGTGTTTGAAAGCGGATCTGCTCCGTCTGACCTGTGTTGGCAGAAGAGAAAATCAATGCACTGATTTGAAGACGTGATCGAGTTTCTGATTAAAACCACATAACAGACACACAATCCTCATCATCTCAGCGGCAAAGATTCCCAGAATTCCCTTCTGTCAGGAGTCGGTGACATCACAGCCTGATAACAGAGCCTGATTCCTGTATGTAAAAAATCTAAGAAATGAAAGTGCGATTAATATTTACACTAAGTAGCGAAATAATAGAAATAGAAGAATCAGAGAGAGAGAAAGAGAGAGAGAGAGAGAGAGAGAGAGAGAGAGAGAGAGAGGCAATAAAAAGGATCTTGCTGTGGGCTATTTGTGTTGGTAAGTAAGTTAAGTATAACCTCTTTAGCCTCCGCATTCCAGAAAAAAGAACTTCTTTTTTTATGTGGCTCTTCAATGACGAAAAGCAAACATGGATGTATTACAAAGGGCAAAGATTCTGAGAGATACGGGTGTAATTAGATTCGTTCCGTTTTTTCAAGGGCTTTTATTAAATTAAAGGGAGTTTCAAAAATATTTTTGTAAATCGAATTCCTCTCCGCTCATTTTTGTAAGGAATGAGACACTGATGGCCTTTGATCCTATACTTACAGTTTCTAAAAATGAAACACGTCAAACCACTGCTGACCAAGGTGTCCAGATGAAAATGTCATTGCTCACATGTTGCTCTTTCACAATTTAGGAGATTTGATGGAGTTCTCAGCTGTTAATCTTCGATGTTTCTCCTAAAATTGAAAGGCGAACTGAACAGAGACACAATTGAGAGTGTAATTGTTTTGAACTCTTGAAAAGTCTGAATGTGTAAATGAATGTAGATTGTGGAGGTAAAATCATCTGGATTTGAGTAAATTTGATGAGAAATGTTTGAGGTCATGTTGAGATCTTCAATAAAATTGACTTTCGATTGCCGACTTGACAAATCTGAGCTCAGTTCTCAAACTCATCTTCTCAGGAGAAAAATCTGAGATGCAGATGAGTATTAAACAAAAGTGTCCGCTTGCTCTCTGCACAGCAAAAAAATTACATTCTTACTAAAGCATTTTTGTCTGGTCCAAATATTAAATTACTTGTGAAGAAAAGCGACCTCAGATATTTAGTCTTGTTTTATGAAAAATAATATAATAATTGAGAACGTTTATGGTAAAACAAGCAAAAAAATATGCCAATGGGGTGAGGAAAACTGAATTAGAATTTCTTTCAATGGCAGATTTTTGGTCTTGTTTTTACCAAAAAAATGACTTAATTCTTATATTTTTCTCCTTAAAAAGACACCAAATATATAAGGTAACATTTCTTGTCGAGAAAGTGCATCTTGATTTAAGAATGTTTAGATGTTTGTACTAGAAAACAAGTCAAAAACACTTAGAAAGAATACGATTTCTTTGCAGTGTTAATCTCACTGATGTTTGGAAGAAATTGTTATAACAAAAAAGAGACGTGTGACTTCTCTTTCATGGGTGTGTCATCATACTTTTACATTTGTGACACACACTGCGCACAATTTTCTACAAATTTTACACAAAAGGATGAAGCCCAATGTCGATCTTCTGGAATCTGTCTTTACATAGATAAGACTTAACCTTTCCAGCCAGACGTTTTATTGGCATGAAGGATATCTCTGTGATGGAATGGGGGGAGGAGGAACTGACCTGAACCTGTAGATCTGAATGGATGAGGGTCTAGAGTCTGCGTCCCGTCCAGCAAACATCTCTCCATCACCCCGTCTAGATAACCGGACTCTTTTGAACTCCTCCGAGAGTGAGAACCTCTCCTCCAGGACTCTTATCTGCTGTAGCTTTAGAGGGAGTGCTGATCTCTCTGAGGGGTTGAGATAACACAACCGATGGTAAAAGCAATCACGCTGACAAACCCATAAACCTGCTCTGCTGAAGCTCCATTCATCTCTCGACTGATGAGACGCTGCTTGACTTTCAGTTCTCAGAATTCCTCACTGGACGATACGTTCTAATTGAGACCTGCGTGTGAAGACGCTGAAGCTCTGTCTGCATTTACATCTGTTCCCACTCAGAGCTGGGAGAAACTGTACCGTGGATTCTCACCGTCATTACGAGATGTTTGACAGCTGTACCAGGAGCCCATCATCATCATTTCCCTCCGGATTCATTCATAAACATTTCAATGTTTGGGTCGTGCACCTTTAACAGGTCCCGGCCATGTTATTGTAGCCTTTAAATAATAAAGACTTCATCATATCTGTTGGTCATTAAACATAAAGCCGGAAAAGCGTCGTTCCTTCTGTAAAACTCAATTTTCTTTAACAATGTTGAACTCCATTTGAAGTCTGACGGAACAAAGTCACGTTTTACAGCATAAGACATGAGTCTCTGTCGGTCGCTCTGATCTACGTGAATTATGGGATGGCACCAGACCAGGTTGGCAGGTCACACCAGAACATCAGGAAGCGGACGTTCAGGCCCTTCACTGGAGTTTCGGGTGGTCTCACGCACGGAGCACACGCTGCCAGCGCTGTCCCACACCGACTGTGTGCTTATAACCTACGGAAAGAAAAACAACCACGGTACCTTAACGCTTCATACACGAACGCCTGCGGACACAAGAAGAAGAAGAAACCAGATTCCACACATTATAGGCCACATGTAGACCGTCCTGTCATCTCACCAGATCTCTGCATCATTGAGTTGATGTAACACAGAAGAAAAATTACACCTAGAAAGCGTGCTGTACCCAAAAATGATGTCCTTTAAATGAAAGAATGAAATCACAGATTAGACCTCGGAAAGTTCTTTCGATGAGAATAAATGGAGAGCAAATGGAAACTTTTGGTGAAGTCTCGGTTGTGTCTCAGATGTTTCTCCTGAGAAAAAGAAGCAGACATTTTACAAATGTCTCCATTAGAAATTAAATGAGAACGTAAAGTCCACACTAGAGACTGAGTAACTTTGTAACTAACTCTGTACGTTATTCGCAGTATTGGGCAAGTTCAGTTGGAAAAGTAATTTATTACTAGTTACTAATGACATATTCAATAGTGTAATTAGATTATTGTACAAATTACTCTTTATTTAATTAATTTACTTTCTATATACTACATCAACCTTGGTTAGTTATCTGATTCAAGGATAGACATGAAACAGCTCATAATTCATTCAAATAAATCATATAAAACTACATAAAGTAGTATTATTAACTGACCGAAATATTACAAATGTGAGAATTATACATTAAAGCACTGATTTTAAGACTTCAGACTTTGAATTTTGATGTCAATTCCACTATTGCACACACAAATATTACACACAGTATTTTAAATACATCAGAAGCAACTGTAATTAAATGACAGAAAAGTAGAGTAATCCCTTACTTTACATTTCCAAGGGAAAAGTAATTTAATTACAGTAACTAATTACTTAGTAACTAGTTCCACCCAACACTGGTTATCCAGTTGCACCATTTGGTCTTAAGGCAGGATATAGCCAGTAGTTCGTAAGCTCTCAGAAAAAGTAATGCGTTGTCGCATAATAAGACGTTTACCTTCAGTCCAATAGCAGCCTTTGAATTGGTGAGGAAAAGTTGTGTTGAAATGTTGTGAATTTCAAAACATTCTTGATTTAAACTTATTTTACATAACGGTAAAAATATATAGGTATTAAATATATAAAAGGTACATAATAGGTATATATACATAATAGGTATTAAATATTTAAAAGGAAACAAGATTAATACATACTACAAACGATACAGCATAATAAAATCATGTTATACGTCATTTCATTTTACTGCCAACCGACTATGAAATAAAAAAGATGATTTTATTTTGACATGCACAACACAGGCAGATGGATACACACAAGGTGATTCTGCTAAAATATTCCTACAGTTCCGTAAACATTTGGTTTATATGTAACGTCACACTTCAACTAAACTGAATGCTGCAACTCAAAAATATTGAGTAGTGTGTAAGTTTTAACTTAGTGGCTGTTTAAGTCAAAATTAGACTACGTTGTGACATACGCACAGCTGGTGCGACCGGCCCCTGAGCTCTGGAAGAGAAACATGAGAAATACCATTCTCCTTGGATCAGATATCCATTTCAGCCTGCCAATTTCTCTTTATTTTGCTGTTAACTGTATTTTTCTTTTCATTTTTTCTGCTGTCTGTAACCCCATCAAAAGAGACCTGCAAACCATTTCTAGTAAACAACCCCTGAACTTACCAGCGTTTGTAAATCTTTTCTATCATTCAGTGAATTAGCCGTGCAGGACACATCAGTCTCAAACACATTTCCCGCTGGGTCACGACTGACATTGTGTCTGTATTATGAATCTTTAGGGTCACATCTTTTGGATGATGTCATATGAGCAGCTCAGACCCCTTTCAGAACATTTACACTTTTATGGTAGTCTAATTCTTAACGCAAGCGTATGAGTGTGAGCTTTAAACCTGTCGTGTCAAACGTTTTACACTCAACGCAGATGAAGGATTATTTCTCTGTAGCAGGTCACGGTGAAAGAATGTGCTTTCTGGTATTTTTCTTCCCTCTCTCTCTCTCTCTTCTCTCTCTCTCGCAGTCTTCAATAAAAGAAGGGAATTTAAACGTGTCCCGGGACCCTCTGGTGCTCTCGGTGTCAAGTCAATAACAGGGATGGATGTTTTGTTTGTTTTATGAACAGGCAACGTGGCATTTCAAGATTACGCAGAAGAATTGCGACGTGAGCAGTTTGTCATCATTATTTGCCTGATGGATGAAGATTTTCCCGCTACAGCCTCCATAAACCTGTTTGTGGTTCATTTATACCTCACCGTTCTCTAAATATCTGATATGATCCTTTCAGCTGTTTATGAAGAGATGCTTTAAAGCTATTTTCTTTTGTGTTTTTCCTCTGGTTAGGCTACATGAACGGTATGTTTACATTTATTTAAATAATAGTTACTTTATATATAATATAACATATTACAGTGTCGGGGGCAACTAGTTACTACGTAATTAATAACTGTAATTGAATTACTTTCATAATTCCTTCGTTTTTTTAAATACACATCGATTGCCATCAAAACACAGACATATGACTTAGTTTGACTTACCGCGTGCGGTTCATGTCCAGCATTTTTTTACATCTGTGACCATGCCATCTATCAGTTAAAAACTATGCGCTATATCCACTGTTTCTATAACATCCATCACTGAAATGCAGTGAACAAATAAACACACCTCAAACTTGTACCTATCGCAAGAGTAATGAGATGCAGCTGCAGATCCACAGTGCAGCCAATCTTGACGCAGCACAGCCAATCTTGATTGCTCTTTGGTTGGCGTGTCAGCAGGCTATTTCTTTCGCCTTGCCGTGGGCATGCTTTTTCGGGAGAATTGCCCAATAAAAGGAATAGTTCCCTGTTACAAAACAGGGATTCAGACTAACAAAAATCCTTCCGACGTTATACGTCCAACTCGTGTTTTAACAAGTTGACCATGAGAAACCAGCACGTTCAACAATGTAAAGAAATCAGAATGCACTACATACCTACTTTAAAATGTTTTAAACATGTGACGTGTAAAACCCAACACACATATTTTCAGCATCATAATGATACATGTAGGCAGCGTTTAAAGTGCGGCAGGAGGTTTGTGTTCACAGCTGTGTGTTTGAGGTGCAGGTGGGAAACCCGAAGAGACTTAAGATGAATGACGGGCTTCTCCAGGTAGGTGCAAGCTTTTTTAAATGAGGGGGATAATCTAAGTGCTTCCGAATCTATTTACAAACGATGTTTGTCCTTATTTGTGGAGAACTTAATTACCCTTTTCTGAAAATAGTGCTGATGTCAAACTGTGGTCCAACCACACCATTTTCCAGAAAGTAAGCGTCCTGTTTCAGACCGGCGGGTCCAGAGAAAAGCAAACCAAAGGAAGGAATCGCTTTACAGCTGCAGGCAGGGCGGCCGATCTCCAGAGACCCGCGGTCCTGCTGGCGTAGCTGCTTTAGAAATAAATATTCACTTAACGTCGGATGTACAAGATCTCAAGATCTTTCTCAATAGACTGAACTGAAGAGATGACAGATAAGCAGATTGTGATTTGTTAAAGAGATAGTACAAACAAAACAGTTCTGTCAGTTATATGCCCTTGTGTAATTGTAAATCTGTATTTGGGTCTTTAGTGAAACATAAAAGAAGATATTTTGAGAAATGTCTCTGTGTTTTGTTTTTTTATTTTAATTTTAAATATTCTTAACACAGTTCTGTGGCCTGTAAAAAATAGGACTATAATTTTGTCAATAAACATTTTGGTCAAATGCAAACATGTGTAATGTTTAGGCCTTGTCTCTATGGTATAATCCAATTCATTTTCTAAGAGGAACAGTCTGAATTATTTTCTGTGCATAACATTCTCAATGCTGTCAACAGATCTTAACTTTCACCGAACGCACAACATTCCTCTTCAAACGTGAATCCATAAAAGCATCTATACGGTCATCTCTGTGGTCTCAGATCTGTTGGTCATACATCAGAGTCCATCACTCCCCTGATAGCGGTCAGAAGATCAGAGATGCTCTTAAGAACACTTCAAAGGGTTAACCTGATCCCTGAGATTTGCTGAAGCACACAAGGTTAACACACAGCGCTCCGCGACAGCTCCCTGACACGGACGGCAGTGTGGGAAAAATGTGAGAGGAATAAAAAGTCCGAGGTCAAACCTGCCAACAAACTCCAGAGCCATGGCTGTGTTCTGTTTACACAAAATTACCTTTCAGCCCCACAAAAATCACCTTCAAAATCACAATAACGCAATAAGCCTGAGGAGAAACAACTTTTATTTGAAAACTATAATGTCAACATAAACATGACCTTTGACCCAGGACATTTCATGCAGTTATTGTTTCAATCTCTACCGCAACAGCGAATAATTAAACTCTATTTACATACCGCTGAAGTGAAAACACGGCTGCTGTACGTTCAGGACCACGTGATGGTGAAAATGTCAATCATTGATTTATTTGGTGGGATTTGTTAACTGAACAATTCCTCATCCGGCCGTGACCGTGTGAAATGAGTTTAACACAGTGTGGGATCACAAAATGAGATTGACATTCACAAAATTTTATATATCATTTGCATTTTTTCCTTTCGAGATTTTTTTATTTTGTTAAAGGACACAAGGCCTCCCTTTATTTCAATTTGGTTAAAGAAACGTCAAAACCAAATAACCTAAACACTGTAGTATACTTCAGTAATTACTATAGTAAACTGTCATAGATACTATAAAGTTTCTAAACCTTAGTGTAGGAAATCCTTTAGTATACGACAGTTTCAATTCACCATTTTTACTGCAGAATACTGAAGTATACATTCACAAAGTGTAGTAAGTATATACTATAATATACAACAGTACACTACAATTTAAACACTAAAGAATACTTCAGTTTTTTTAATGTGAGACAAGAAAATAAGACACAAAAAACTGTCCAAGAACAGACTCTTCATGTCAATCAACATGGTAAAATAGCAGGGGCGAAGCAATCGATTTATACATTTCCGTGAACATTTCGTGTGCTTCAAACCAAAGAAAATGTAACAAATGAACAATGCAAGTCCCGATGTGATCAGATGATAAATCTCTTTTTATCCTAACCAGAAGAAATAAAAGACATTCTGTCAATTCCTTTCTTTATAGTAAAATCTCATTGGTCCAAAATCTTGCTCTACATAGCTTCAATATTTCATTCTGGTTAGAAACTCGTAAGCAAATACTATCAGGCAGGATGATGTTTGGACAAATTTTCGTCTCATGTCACATTGACGCTGACATGATTGACAGAAATATCTCTCGCATCAAACATTAAAAATCCCATAGACGTCAGTCTAACAGCACAGTGATTCTGAGAAGAGTGCGGTGTAGACAGACGACCCGTCACACGTAGATCCTGCTACTGTTTGGTTATAATGTGGGGGGTAAATGAAGCTCAGCGGTCATCGCTGCTCTTTATTTAGCCTCACATACAACAACAACAATCAGAGAAGGAAGATCAGAGGCCGGCAGAGGTCAGAGGTCACGTACAGTGTCACACTAACAGCGAGTGATTGAAGATGAAGTTTCAGTGAGGATGATGAAGAGTTCAGCACAGGTGCATTTAAACCACACGTACCTGCAGAAACCAGGTTTTCAACTTTTTATATTCCCTCTTTTTCTCTTTGTGTATCTGTCAGGGTGACATTTCACATCAAAACTATAGAAATGAGAAAAAAATGGATTTAAGAACAACGTGGTACTATTTCTTGCACTGATTTAGCCCAATATTATGGTATTAAATTAATTTATTGACATTTTAATAATCCTATACAGAAATGTTGTACACTCATAAAAAACGTATTTATTAGTACACAAAACACTAACATGGTGCAGAAATATTTTTTAATTTAAATATTTCTCTTTTTTTCGTATCACAATGAAAACTAGATTTCTGTGAATCAAGGAATATTGAGGGAAATGCGCTGAATTGCGATGAAAATATTGTAATAATAAGAAAACTGTTAATCGTCCTAATCCTAGTACTCTATTGAGGTGAAATGTGACCTGATAACTTCTCTCTTTGTCTCTCAAACATCAGTTTCCGTCATATTTTGCAGCCGGTGTTCAGCATCGCTCTTTCTCTTCTGTTCTTCACCTGTCTCTCTCTCTCGCTCATGCTCGCTGTCTCTCTCGGTCTCCTGCGGCTCTTGTTTCAGTCTCATCAGTCCCGTGTTGTGTAAAGTGTTGCTCCGGATCACTCCAGCAGGAGGAAACGTCACCTCCGGCTCTCTCTGTTCTGATGAAGAGCCCTCCTCATCTTCCTCCTCCAGATGAGTGCTGGCGTTCCTCAGCTGCTCTATAGACTGAGACAGAACCTGCAGAAAAGAAGATTGTTTTGCCCTTCTTATCTTCATTGAATAAACAGTCAAAAGAACATTTTTGCTACCCTTATGGGAACATTTGGTACCCACTATGGAGGAGACAGCTGTACTTACACAACCGATCAAAAGTTTTTGGACACCTACTCCCTTATGTGTTCTTATTTTTTCTACATTTTAGAATAATAATAAACTCAGCTGGAAATGATGTTAAAGAAACTAAAAAATATTTCAAACATGTTATGTTTGATCATCTTATGACAAATTCCTTGTCATTTTCTCAGGCAGCTTCTTGAGGTCTCAGCCTGTGAGTCAAAGTCATCTGTTTCAAAGAAATTATAATTGAAATAAAATGTTTGTTTTGTCATGAAAAACAATTTATTTTTGTCTAATTTCAGACATTTAAGAATACGCCTTCAGATCAAATGTCAGCAATAAAAACATTTCACTCAAGTGTCCATAAACGTTTGACTGGTAGTGTCCACATCAGCATCCGTGTAGTTTAAGTAAGATGATGTTACCTGACTGATATGGACCTGCTGCTGGAGTTGTTTCTGCTTCTCCACAAAGTTGTGATGCTGTTGTTGGAGTACCAGCTGGGCCAGTGTGCTCTGAGGGAGCGGCGCCGACTGCGTTCTGTTCAGCGGCCGGTGACGCGGTAACCTGGAGCGAGAGCTCGCGGCAGAACGATCTTTCATCACCAGAGGAGATGGAGAGAGAGCAGGAACACTGCCTGTGACTGAGAGAGACATTAAACATGTGCAGCTGAATCATGAAACATCCATGAGCTTTTTTAATCAACAGGTAAAAATGTCTGCATTCAGGAATGCATGTCATCAACTAGTTATCATTTAATCCTGTGTGTCTTGTCCATTTAATCGGTTTAAAATGTATATTTAAAAGCACGAAGAGATGGTTTTTAATGCATTACACACAGAGCATGTCAAACTTCAGGTCAAACGTTGCTTGGACACTTGAGTGAAATGTTTCTCATTATTTTGAATCTGAAGGCGAATGCTTAAATGTTCAATGTTAGTGTATATGCAAACATCCATGTCCTTTCAACATTTTATTTCATAATTTTTATTTTTTTAATGGATGAGTTTGACTGGATTATGAAGAAAGAACGGCCACTAAGAGCACAGGATAGATGGGAAGTCCTTTAATATTGTTTCAAAAGCCTCTCAGAGAAGCTTCTTGAAAAAATGCCACGAAAACATTTCTGCCGATTGTTGTAATAAGGTGAAGATGATCTAACGTAACATTAACGTTTTCATGATGATTCTTTTTTTCATCATTTTGATGAGTTTATTATTATTCTAAAATGTAGAAAAAAATGAAGCCTTAAGTGAGTAGGTCTCCAAGAACTTTTGATCGACACACACATACCATTTCAACTCAACTCAGTTTTGCTTTCTTATTATTGCCACATGTAATCTTTCAAAAGTGTGTAAAAGGTCTGATCTCGCTCTGGTCTCAACAGTTTCTCACCAGGTGACATCATCCTCTGCTGTCTCTGCTCTTTCAGCAGCAGGTGTTGTAGAAGCGCCTGCTGGCCGTTGCTCGCTTTAGACTCCAGCGGGGCAGGTAACGCGGCGGCGGCCGCGAGTCCTTCCGCGGTCCGATCCTTCAGCGCCGTGCCCGTCTGACAGAGGAGACAGAACATCTTGATATGAACTCAAACATTTCTCATCAACTTCACCCACATTCTGATTATTTTACACTCACAAAACATTCATTTTACACCTCCACACATTTCATGTGGTTCAGTTCATTTTTTTCTCTTTCTCCGTTTAACTAGATTGATACCTAAATACACAACTGAGAACTCCATCAGGTCTCTTGAGCTTCAAAAGAGCAACATCTGAGCGTCATTTTCCTCTGGATGCGATAAGTTACATGTTTCATCAAACTCGACTATTAATATTCCATCCGCTTGAAAACTCGGACACATTCTCCTATTTTTACATCATCCCCGACACCAAGTTTTCAAACGGACTCGCTCACATAATGGCGTCTGCCGCATTTGAAACATTAATAACCTCAACCTTTCTAAAACCCGTCCCGTCAGCATTTACGTCCAGAAGTCGCACCGAAAGACGGCGCCGCTTTTAGAAGTCCCCGGCGTGTCATTTAACTGCTTCAGTGTGAAAGTGTTGAAAGTATTCTCGTCCTGACGATAAAAGTGAGCCGTTGTTGGCGTGTTACGCAGTTTCCAAACAACTTTTTTAACAGGCCGTGATGAACAAGGGGCTAAACTGGTCCGCTGAAACTCTAAACCAAGGCTTCTTATTTACCTAAGGGCTAGAGATCCCACAGGTCAGAGGTCATGAGCCCCCGGGGCTGTACATTCATCCAGACGGACTCCAACACAACAAATTAGTTCAAGCAAAATTTAAGATCTGGTCCGAAACAAGCGACTCCTCTTTCTCATCTCGGCTCCTAATGGGCTGTGCGAATTCCTCATCAAGTATTTTGTGCTTTCTCCACGAATAGACGCGTCTCTGTGTCTCCTAAAAATACTGTACAGGCGTCCGGCTTTTTCTGTAGGATCTATTCATATCTGTTGCTCAGCAGACGAGCCGTCCGTGCCGCTGTTGTGTTCAACACAGTTTTATCGCTCACAGATTTCTCATTTATAGCTCGGAAGATGGTCTGGGACGCAAAATTTGTCTCAACTATGAAGCAGCTTTCGTAAAACAAATTTGATCAAATGGACTTGGGAGGATTGGTTGAGAAATGATGGAGTTCATATTCTGAGATTTCAGAGTTTTTGGAGACGTTAGTGTCTGGTGAATCTGAGTCGCTCTCAGGGGAAAAATATGAGAAGCACACAACTTTCATTGCCGTCTCAGAGCAACAATTGAGATCTCATGTGTCGATGATGTTTGGCACGAACATTTTGCCGTTGTAGTATTTGTTTGGACAATTTGTGTGATGTCATTGTGTTTGTGTGTTATGCTCTTACACAGATGTGCGCGTGGGCCGGATGCAGACCCAGCGTGAGGTTTGGTAGAGAGGGAGATGTGTATAAATTCAGCAGGGACACAGATCCATCCATCTGCAGGACGGCCCCCTGAGACAGACAACGCTGTAGGACAGAGAGAGCAAAAACATGACATCACCTCTTACATAAGACACAAATACAGGTGTGTGTTTGAGTGATTTCAGCTTTTGGTCTTGTAACTATCAACACTTGGGGTAGCAATAACTCTCTCTCTCTCTCTTCTTCTGGCACACACACTCGTTACACTTGTCTATAACAGTCTGTCTGCAGGAGGAGAGCGAGTTCTGCCGCTCCGCTCGGCTCTGTTGGCCCGCTGCCCGTGAGGAAATGCTTGGGCAGAGCTTCACAGGGGAACTAAACCTCGCTCCCCCAAACGCCAACGCGGCCAGAAACCACAGCGGAAAAGAGCCGTCACAGTTAGTTCAGCGATACACACACGCGCAAACCATCACACCTTCAAACTCCCTAGAACTTATAAACATGATCAAACTAACATTGATAATCGCATGTAGCGTGTTGTTGTGATGTAAGAAATGTTTCATGACGAGTGTTCGTTCGGGGGCATATCTGGGTTCTCTCAGCACAAAACTGATCGTTCACTTCACCTCGCCGTCTGATAAGAGTAATGACACACTGAAATCTAACCGGGGACTTTACTTGGTTTCTGCTTTTCAGGGAGGAGTGCAGTACTCAAGAATGCAGCCGATGCACGCAAACCCATATGAAAAAATACACGGTAGAACACTTTACGAATCTTAGCATAGAAAATATTAGGGATGCACCGATGTATCGGGTGCTGGATTATTTCATAGGCATATCGGCAATAGCATTAAAAAGGCAGATGGTTTATTAGGGCCCTATTTATCTGAAGGCTCCGTGAATCATGTGACACTCCAGCGTTTTGGACTTCCATTGGCAGAACTCTCTCTCTCAATGGCTCTGATTTGAGAGAAGCTGGTTTCAAACTTTGTTGCAAGCCGTCAAAATTAAAGTCCTTTGTCAAAATAAAGGTCTAGTTAAACGCATGACAAAACTGCTACTAAAAATGAACGAAACGAGTAATTGAATGTTAGAAGACTTAAAACAGCAAAAGAAAAAAATGATGTAAGATACTGGTTCATATTAACACAGAAACCAGAAAAAGAAAAATGGGAAAAATGTAATTTGAGAAAATATAAAACGGATTTAAGAAAAAAGCAAAACGGATTTCATAGGGCCCTAGTTTATTAATGAACTGCATGGAGACAATGAGTTGGAATATACTGTTTTTTTCTCTGAGCAAAATAATTACGGTAAATAGCAGCAGCACACACTTTATTTAAATTCATTAAAGAAATGTTCGATTTTAACTCAAATTTAAATGAATGATTTTAATAAAAAAATATTGGATAGCAAAAAACACATTTAAATATCATGTCATATTGTCTTATTGTATTTTTATCACTAAAAACTAGCTAGTAATACAACTGACCAACATTACTATTGGAATCGGACGATAGTTGTTTGGTAAAATAGGTATCGGTGCATCCCTAGTAAATATTATAGTACAGTTTAGTATTTAGAACAGTTTAACAATATAGCAATAAGCCCCAAGAAGCCGTGGGTTACAGTGCATTTTATAACAGCTAAGGGGCGATGTTAGGCACGATGCGAAGCGGAGTAAACCCCCTTAGCTGTTATAAAATGCACTGTAACTCACGGCTTCGCGGGGCTTATTGCTTTTATAAAACAGTTACTCCATATGCTTAGCAAGGTTTCATTAAATAAAGTAAATAAAATGATATTTAGGCTATGTGGTGCGGTCAGCCGTTATATATCGGGGTATTTTATAACGGCTTAGAACTCCGCTCAGCCAATCAGAATCAAGGACCAGAACTGGCAGTTTTATAAACCATTATAAGAAACACTACAGAATACTGTGGTATACATATAAATTTGTTAATATATGGTATGCCATAATTTACCACACCTTACTATATTTAATACTAAAGTATACTATAGTATTTTCAACTTATTGTTTATAGCCAACGGGGTAGAAAATTATCTTGAGACAAAAAGCTCAGACACAAAACAATACTCGTTAAAGCAACACATAAAAAAACACACAACTAAATAAATATATAAATTCATTTTAAGGTCCTATTTATACCAATTGCAGTTGGGATAAAGGTCTTCTTATGCTTGGCCCTTTTCACTAAAGGCACTTTATACCGTCTGCCAGAAGGAAGTAGCCTAAATGGAAAGAACTGAACAGAGGATGAGAAGAGTCTCCCACAATAACCAAAGCTTTTCTTTTCAATGCCACAGTAAAAAGATCCAAAAGAGGTGTTTGTCTCTCGGCAATTATCTTCCTCGCCACAATTTTGCAGGAAAAAAACTGTGCAAATCTCATATCAAGAGAAAAATCAAAAGAAAAATGTGTGGAAAACGTCACATGGATGTCTTTTAGTTACTTTTAAAACATTTGCAAGGCGCAAAAGTGAGAAAAAATTATTTGACAAGTTAACTTCCCAGTTTGGATTAACACAGAAACATGTGTTTTACAGTCCGGGGATTTTCAATAAAATGTGAAAAATACGTTACAAATAGTTAAAAATGAAGTGGAAAAAATACAATTCTGACAAAGTCATTTTCAGTTTAATCAAGAGTCAATCGATGTTCATCTTAAGGAAGCTGAGCTATTGAAATGGTTGGTACCTGGATTTGAGCCGTGGATCGATACAAGGCTCCGTTCTCATTGTTGCACGAGCCAATAGGTGAGCTGGGTCCAGAACCTGCAGAGCTGTCATTGGCTGAGGAATCTAAAGTTAAAGACAACAGAAAGTGAGATCTGTGCTCATATAACATGAAGAATCACATCAGCTCAGTGTTTGGTGTCTCAGGTTGTTGTTACCCGTCAGTTCCAGACTTCGTTTCTTCAGCGGTGTGACAAGCACGCTGCCGTCTCTCCGGCGCATGGGAGCGCTTCTCCTCTCAGAGACCTTCTGCTTGAGTCTGGACCTCACCTTCAGATTGGGCTCGGACGCTGAACGATGACAGAAAAAATACACATTTATAGTGACAAACTGATAGAAATATATTTATAGCTTGAATTAATTGCACATCACTTCGGAAGAAATGTGTGTCAAAAGCATAGAGGATCATGTGAAAATGTGTATAACTATAAACTAAACATAAGTTATAACAAGAAGCGCCTGAAACCAGAACAAATTCCTTTTGGTGTGTGGACACTCGGCGAATAAAGTTTATTCTGATTCTGATATTGCCAGAGCCCTACTGATTCCAACCCCATCATAAAACCCTCGAAATTCTCTTAAATTCCTCATCACCCAATCGCATTTTATCGTGTAAAAGCCAGTTTTATGATCCTATGACCAAATAGAAATAAAAAGTGAATAATAAAATTGAAATACTGCAATAATGTCAACATAGACACACAACTGATTCTGTACACACACAAACAGATAATATACACACGTACACCACACACACACACACACACACTGATAATATACAAACGTACAGAACACACACACAGAGATAATATACACATGTACAGTACACACACACACAGATAATATACACATATACAGTACACACAAACAGATAATACACATCCACAAACAATTAATATACACACAAACAGTATACACACGTACAAACGCATGCACACAGACACACACAGATATATAATATACACACGTACAGTACACATGCATACACACACAAACAGATAATAAACACACGTACAATACACATGCACGCACACACCTACACACACACCTTCACACACACGTGCATGCACACAGCCAAAGATAATATACACATGTACAATACACATGCACACCCACACAAACACACACACAAACATGCACACACACACACAAACACAGATATTATTCACACGTACAGTACACACGACTACACACACACACGTTATGAAGTAGCTCACAGAAGTTAATGTGTGGTCTGTGTTCAGGTCTACTGAGGAATTCTGGGATATCTCCCAGCTGTAATGAGGCAAGAACTGCATGATCAATTCCATCCTTCATCTGGATGACATTAAAACACAGTAACAACTTAACTGCCTGAGAAACCAGTACCTGCCAACCACAAACCTCAATGGTACTCGTTTTTAAACTAACACACAGACACTGAGATACTGAGAGTGAGATTTGGCCTGAGAACGGGGAAATCCTCTTTTTCTGTCCCACTATGACTCCTGAAGTTCCAAAAATCCCTGGATTTCACAAGATCTACTGTGGAAATCCAGACGCCACCTACCGCAACACACAACATGACTACAACACACACACACACGGGCCGTGGTCTGACTGAGTGTATCTGGACAGAGATGAAGCAGATGAGGAAAATATAAATACACAGCCGAAGACTGACTGATGACACCGCTGGAGTGTTTCTTCTAATACGATTCTGTTCCTACTAAGCATGATTCATCCGATCATTTGATCTAATGAAAACACGATGCTTTGTTCTGACATTATTTTTAACAACGTGTCATTTGACAGAAACACTGATTTATGAATAATTGCACATTTTGAAAACGTTAAACACAGTCACAGCGCCTCTCAATGCTACAGAATCAAAATGTTTATAATATGCGAATCATTCATATTCTTCAGCAATTTCATTGATTTCATTTTTAAGAAGTAATCCCGGAGGCATCCGATGTTAACCCAGAAGAATTAAACCTTAAATTCACACACAAAAAAACACACGACTGTAATGAAACGGATGCCGTGAGATTACAGTAATGAGCTGATATTGTAATCCATCCTCTGTGACACATGATGAATAAGCGCTATTAGAAAAATACCGCAAAAATATTTGCCCAGCAATAAGGTGGAAGGATTAACACGTTTATAATTCGCAGGGAAAATACGCACGTGTTTACGTTGGGCCGCGTCATTACAGGGCATTTCCAACGCTGCCCGACTCAGACTTCCTTAAACAAACATGGCATGAGAAGGTGACTGCTGAGGGGGGGGTCACAGAGACCCCATCAGCACCTGCACGGCTGACCAGCTCCATATGTTCATCCAGCACCGATGCTTTACAGTGAGGAACACACATGGTCCACATGTTGCTAAGGCGTTGCTATGCAGATGCTAAATGGGGTTACTGGGGTACACACATAATATTCTGCATACTATATTACAGCTCTTTTTTAACTTTAAGGATCACATATACAATTCGAGATCACACAACTACAAAAAATAAGTAGGGCTGTCAAACGATTAATCACGATTAATCACATCCAGAATTAACGTTTGTGGTTAAATAATATGTGTCTGTATACTGTGCGTATTCATTTTGTATTTATAAATACGTTGATAACTATAATTTATATTTACCGTAACTCAAATTATATGTAAAAAGGTGTTGATTTTTTATTTCTCATATGTTGTAATATATGCATTTAAGTCTATGCTTTTATCAACAGAAAAATGATATGCACAGTACAATAAGCAAAAATGCTTATTCCGGATACCATCAATCATTTGACAGCCTAAAAAATAAGTACACTTCAAGTACAAATTTAGGCAAAGCAAGTAGGCCTACAGTATACTGTAAGTATATTAACAGTATACTTTAAGTGTAAGTATATTAACAGTATACTTTAGCAGTATGTATTGCTACTTGGGACTAAACTGGTCCACTTTTTAAAACACAATAGTGTACTTTTTAGTTATCTAAGTGACAGTATACTAAGAAGTATACTAATAGCACACTTGTAATAGTGACACTTGCCTTTGAGTCTCTCCCATCACTCTCTTTCCTAACACAAACAGACCTGTCGCCTGCACATCACGACCGCCCCCCCCCCCCACCTGTCAATCATTCGGCTGTGAAGGGTCCTGACCAGGGCAAAGAACAAGCACTACCTTCATGATCACCCCCCACACACCCGCCGCCTGGCAGAATCAAGCGGGACAGACGGGAAGTGGGGGACGGCTCCTCCAAAACTCATTTCAAATCCAGACAGGACTGTTTCATACTTTTAATACTTTTACATTCGCACAAAATCACTCTTTAGCACGTTGAGTGTTGAGCACAATAGAGTTTTATTTCTGCTCGTTCTGTGTTGTAATCGGCCCACTGTTGGTTCTGATGTACGGGCAGAAACCGGAGCTTCAGGAAGCGGCCCTGCAGACTGTCTTGTCAGCGCAGACAAATTATTCCACTGACAAAAAAGCGGGCTGTTTTTCTTGTCGCTTTCTTCCCTCCCCGTATCGTTCCTGTTGTTTTTGTATCCCCCCGCATGCGCCGGACGGGCCTCTTTTTAAAAGCTGTTAGCTGAGTTATTGAGAGCGCACGAAAAGACGCCCCAGAGCTCCACGCTGATCTGTGATGGGGCCCGAGGTTGTGCAGACCCCTGCGCTTCAGAAAAATCCCCCCCAGAGGTTTGCGGTATTCTGGACCCTTCCTGGTGTTTGGCCGAGCTGGAAATTCCGTGAAAACAGTGCTTGGATGAAGACCAGGTCTATTTTTACCTTCCCTTTTGAAAAGAGCTTCAGTGTTATCGCTCCGTGCGGACTACAGTATCGGCTTCCTCAACAAACTCATGGTGAAATCAATCTCACGACGAGACGTTCGGAAGATATCAAAGATCATAAGTTTCCGGTAAAAGGAAAGCACGTTTTTAACACGGTCGCTCTTCATGAGATCTTGTTTGTGGTTCATTTACGTATCAACTTAGTGTCAGATCTTTCTGAGAGATGAAGTGAGAATCAGATGAGAGTGTCCTCGGTGAGTATGGAGGTGCAAAACGAAGGTAAAATAATCTTGATTCGGGTCAGCTGGATTGAGATTGACTTTTCATGGCAGACGTGACAAATCTGAGCTCAGTTTGAGGCATCTCTTCTGAAACTTTAATGACGGAAACATTTGCAAGATTTCGGACTTTCAGGAGAAATATCTGAGACTCGAGCAAAAGTTTCCATTTAATCTCAATGGTTTCATACTCAAACAGCTGTTTTTGAAAGTTAAATAATCTCCTTTAGTCTTACCTATCACCGAGTCCATAAAAGCGAGGGGTGAAAGGTCAAATCCTCACAATGAGCACCCTAGTCTCTGGCGCTCTTCCGGGGCGATCAGGCAAGCGTACTTTACTTACTTCCTCATGCCCAGGAGGAGTTAACCTCTCAGACGTGATTAGGGGGCAGAGAACCGGACCCCTCTGCCTGGCCCGGGTTCAGTCTCTACAACCCCTCGGCTGGATAATTGTTTGCAAACCTCTGGACCGGGCGCCCCGGGGCACAGCGCTGGCACAAGCGTGGTCATTCTCACCGGGCTGACCCTTAAGCTAAACAGGGTCACCCATCAGCCCCATTAAGATCTGCCCACGGGCCAAGGAGCCTCGGTGACACACACGGTTGACCGTTGACCCCGGTGATTAAATATGGGCTAGATGAATCTGCAAACATTTAGGCAGTGTCACCTCCGCCGGGCCCCTGTGACACCGCAAGAAAACACATGGAGTCATATCTCCAAGGACGGAGGTCCAGTCACATTGGGCCATAAGTGACGGTAGAAAAAATAGATACGTTTTTCATTACTTACTCATTCTCATGAGTCTCTGGCTCTGCGCACGCATGTCTCGGATTAAACTGATTTTATAAGGAACACAGAACAGAATTCTTCACCGTGACCTATGAACTTTGACCTACCAGTCTTCCTGAGAGGGAAGTCCTCTCTGTAGTCCAGGCCGGAGGTCAGGGGGTATTTGAAGGTGGGAGGGGTTTCTCCTTGCGGTGGGGATCTCTGTTCTGAAGGACCCGGGTGGGCAGAGCTGGAGAACAGAAACATAATAAAATGACCCTGAATATTCTGACCGACGAGAATTCAGTCTATAGTGTGTGGTTGTGTCTGTGACGCGTACCTGTACCAGAGTTTCGAGCGGCTGAGGGGGAAGCCGGCGCTGGACACTGACGGATCTTTGGCTGATTTACTCATCAGAAAGTTGTGCAGTTTCTGTCGTACTTCAGTGCTCGCCGTTGAACCTGCAGCACAAATACGGTCATGTTTATCTGAAACAACACATTTAAAAAACAACAATGTTGATATTCTCTAAAGAGATATTTCAAAAAAGTTCATAAACCCTTAAATTACTGTTTAATGTTACTCTATATTGTATTGATGTAGAATCTCTTTGGTTCACATTAAGCTTTTTGATATAAAGATTGTCACTGACGTCTTGTTCACATATAAATGTGAAACTTGATTTACAATAAATTTTAGTTAAATATACTTAGTGTTAATCCGTGAGAACACTATCAGACTCGTGTATGGATCTACCCTACTAAAAATAAAGGTTCTTAAAAAGGTTCCTCAGCGATGCCATGGAAGAACCATTTTTGGTTCCACAAAGAACCATTCGGTCATTCATTCTTTAAAGAACCACCTCTTTCTTACCTTTTTCTAATTTGAAGAACCTTTTTTCGCTACAAAGAACCTATTGTGAAACAAAAAGGTTCTTCGGCTGTTAAAGGTTATTTATGGAACCATTTAGACTTTAGACAATTGCATCCTGAAGCGCCTTTATTTTTGATACAATACAAAATATAGAACCAAATAATAAAAAAGCATACATAATATATAATATGAAATAGCTGTAAAATTTATTTAAATGCTAAATATCATTTGCTGTCTGCAAGATCTATTCTTGAGCATGCTTAAAAATATATAAAATATTGATTAGCGCATATAATTGCACAATATTTTTCCTACAATGACTTATGAATTCTCACTCGTATGCAGACACAGCGCCACCTTGTGGTGAATCGGGCACTTTACAGGATTAAGTCTTGTAACAACAGAGATGTGATGAGCTGTGTTCAGTGATTATTGACTGACTCTCTTTAGATCTCTCCTTCCTCCTGTGATGCTGTTTCTGCATTTCTCTCCTGTGAGCCTCCTTCTCCTCATCTCGCACCTCCTCTCTCTCCTCCTCAGCCACGAGCCGATGCTCCTCGGCGAACACCTCCTGCTGATGCCGAAGGGTTAACAGAGCCTGCTGGAGCTGAGAGAGAGATGGAGAGAGACTTAAATACAATGTCACACACTTAACTCCATATAACTGTATTGCCAATATACAGCGGCGGAAAAAAATAATGGAGCGTTCCACACTTTTATCATCATTTCTAAATATATTGGGGCCATTTCAGTCCAGTTCCTGTTGAATTTCAACAAGATCAATCCTCAGGACTGACAAAGTCATCCAACAGCAATGTGAAAGACTGACAGCATAAAAACTCTGATACAAATTGAGGTAATCGCATAAAAAAATGATCTTTTCTTGAAAACATGCATAAACTGTTGTGTTGCTTAAAGTTGAATCTGAACTCAAACTAGTATTTGAGGTCTTAAAAAATACACAACATCTTTTCTGTTATTTTCACCTATTTCCACAGTTTATATTTTTTTCATTCTGCAAATGTGGAAAACGATCATTTTACCCAGTGCTCGAATTGAACCAAGTCTTATGGGGTCCCCCTTATAAGACTTTTTTTGGTGGGGGTTAGTCTCGCAATTTATGTAATACAATTTATACAAAATACATAATATATTTGATTAAAATATGCATAACTATACACTATTATATAAAAAAACAGGCTAATATAGAAGAACAGGCTTCTTTCACTGTCCTGCCCTTAACGGTCTTTAGACGTGGGGCGGGGCGTTTCAAATTTTAAGAGACATGACAACTACCCCATAAACAAACTTAATATGAATTATTGTAAAGAATTAATTCACAAAATTTACCATTTTAATTTTTACTCAAATACAAATATCTGAGGGCCCCCCCAAAGTCTATTTTTTACTTCTTATGGGGGTCCCTAATGCCTTATGGGGGTCCCGGATCCCCCAGCCCCCCTTCAATTTTTGATTTTACCTAAACACATACCTATAAATAGTAAATTCAGATAAATTGAAAGTCAATTTGAAACGGGCTCTTCATTTTTTCCGTGGCTGTATATAAAGACGTTTTGTATAATGAACTGCTGTACACATTGCAGAACTGAAACTACGAAATAAAACTTCTGTGGTTGTGATGGGAATATACACTTAATTAAACTTTGTTCACAGCAATGCAAAACACTCAGCACGGATCAGCATTTTACACACTCAAACAAACAGGTTGCGTTACGTTTAAAGGAGACTTTCCATAGACACACTGACTTGTATACTGTACGAACTGTATATTCTTAGAAACATCATTTAGCTCCTCGTAAAAACAAAAAAGGTCCCCACAAACATCCAGAAATATCTGACACAACAACAACAAACAACAAGTCTTCGTTAACACTAATGAATCAACTCACAACAGGCTTATATGTTCAGGAACAGTCCAAAAGCTTGCTCAAATCAGTCAATAAATCAATGTTTGCTATTTCATCCGTTTATTTGTCTAAATCATTCTTTAAAAGTGAGACATCGATTCCGACATGTCACACACCTGGATGTGTTCCTCGAGCTGCGCATGGTGCTGCCTCAACAGAATCTGGTGCTGTTTCTGGAACTCCGAGATGAGGAGCTGTTTCTGGATCTGTTGCTGTCTCTGGATCAGCAGCAGCTCGCGCTGTAACTGCTTCTCCCAGTCGTCCGAATCACGGTCCCAGTCTAACATACTGACCCCAGACCTGCCCACCACGGGCAGCACCTCTGCACCTGACACACGGAGAGAGAGGTGACATCATTGTTATTGATGATAGAATTGCATTTCACAATGAGTTCACGTGTGTTCGTGTGTGTTTGATGGAGTGCAGTGTATGAAAACATCACATTCAATTCCTGCTTTAGGTCTTTTAATAAACCCAAGGGCTCATTCTGCAGCGAGGGTCTTTTATGGGGGCTATTTCAACTGCTTTGAGCGTAAACACAGAGGTATGTCAAGAGGCCGGCGTTTAAGGAGGAAATCTTATTTAAACTGCATCTAAAGCGAGAGAGCATGTGACCGGCGCATTAGAGCTGCAGTTAGTGTATTTTAACACGTGAACAAAACATAGAGGAAAGGCATTTGCTCTGTGTGTGCGTGTGTGTGAGTGCGTGCGTACGCGCGTGTGTTCAGATAATGGTCTGGCCTCATGCCCCTAAAACAAATCTGTGCTCTTAAAACCCATTTATAAACATGGCCTTAATCTCTTAGGCAAAAACAAACCCTCACTAATAAACACAGTTGTGAGTACACAAAGCTTCTACACACAAACACACACACATGAGTTCACAAATTATGTTTCTCAAAACAGCAGCGAGATTGAACTGAGAGCAAATCTGAACGTTTAAAGAGAGAGATAGTTTAGCCAAAAATATAAATTCTGTCATTTATTCTCTCGTGTGATTTTAAATCTGTATGTGAGCCTCTCTTCGGTGGGACACCACAAAGATATTTTGAGAAATGTATCAGTGGTTTCGTGTTCACACAATTTAAGTCAATGGGTTTCGATATTGTTTGGTTGTCAGCATTCTTCCAAATATCTTCTTTTGTGGTCAAACATCCTAAACAAAAGTGTGAAACTGAGATCTCCTTTAAATCTCGTGAGCAATCTCTTAGCAAGAGAACCTTTGATGTTATCTCAAGTTGTTCTGGGGTAACTATGAAACAGACCAGAGTCGCTTCTGACTCAGAACATCAGCGTCACGTCGTTCGCAGGTGCTGACATAAAAGCTGTGCCGTTGTGAAATCATCTCTCGCCACCACGACTCCACACAGACCCCCAAAACAGAACCACTACACGGGCCAGAGGTGTCAACCTTCCACAAAAATACCACGGCATTCATTCTGACGGCTGTAATAAACTAGACTCACGAATTTACAAAACACACAATCGTCCTGTTACTTCACCTACGGCACAAAAGTCTCGATGCTCTTTTTTCAAAGGTGAAGTGTTAAGAAAGAGAGCAAAACCAGTGTGCGTTATAAAGTCTTCCGGCATGCAGTTATGTGAGGAGTTAACTTAGACGGCATGATGACCGGGCTAATCTTAGCCGCTGTATTTTGGTTTTAAGGCATTAAAAGTCTAAGAATAGTCAGGCTTGAAGTCAAGAGGCCAAAGCCACGGGCGGTGACGGAGCGCAGAGGCACACGAGGGGTAAATAACTGCCACTCACGCCACTCACCAGAGCACCTGAGACAAAGCTTTTTCTTCGTCAAATCGAGAATGAAGCTATTCAGAAACCGAGTTTAGATCCATTATAAAGATGGATCAACATATTTCATTGGATTAAAAAAGACATTTTAATGACTAAATGCGTGTGTGCTTATGTATACAGAAGGTTTCTATTTCTGTGGTTATTCTTCAGCTTCTGTTCAGTGACCATGTCCCAGTATGGCTGCATTTCTAGTGAACTATCCCATGCACTCTTAAAAGTGTGCTTCTGCAACGCAAAAGAGAACCAGTTTGTCTTCATTTCTACCGCAACGAACAAACAACAAGTGACAATTATGTTTTATGATGTGATTCGATGTCCCCATACTGCAGTACACAACACTACACACTATGTGGACTAGAATGTATTTTCCTTCTTCCATCCCCTGCTAAGTACATACTTCAAGTATGCAGTAGTATCATGCTAGATAGCAGAACGTCTGACAGATCTGTAACTGTAAACCGGTCGACTGCTTTTCAAAAATATTTTAGGCGTTTTTGCCTTTTTTGTGTAAAGTAATAGTGAGATGACAGGAAGCGACAGCAACAGCGCTATATGTCGGAGCACTCACTAAAAATCTATTGGCAACGACCTCTTCAACATTTCTAAAATGACAAGAGGCTCTTTAAGCAAACATTGATTTAAGATCGTGGCTGGTTAGCCGTCAGACGGAACAGAGGAAAGACACAACAATTCATGTCATTTGAGTCACTTGTTTTAAATGAATGAGATATAACAAAACATTACAACATCTATGACGTCTCAATAAGTTTGAACGCACACAATCACACACTTGATCACACAGAAAATATCCTCCAAACACTCCACAAGCCTGCAGAAAATAATTATCGCTCTTCAAAATCACAGGCAGCAATAAAACTTTATAAGAAAGTGTGTACAGCAGTTCATTATACAAAACATGTTTATATACAGACACTGAAAAAATGAAGATCCCATTTCAAAATGATTTTCAATTTAACTGAATTTACTATGTATAGATATGTGATTAGGTAAAATTATCCTTTTCCACATTTGCAGAATGAAAAAATCGCATCGTCTCACAATTCCTTCACTTCTATATTTCATCTTAATCTCAAACTGTCCACCGAAATCTGTAATCCATATATCGTGATATAAAGTCAAACGTCATAAATGAGATGATCTGTGCTATCCACACTCATTTCTCATTTTATAGCTCTTTAATACAGTAATTATCTTTTAGTTTAAGTTTTGCAGAAATATCTACAGTACAACAAATTATAAAAGACAACCGAGAACTAAAGAAAGGTGTCCTCACGTGTGGTACCTGATTCGCTGGCAGTGCTGTGTGCGTCTGAAACTCTCCTCCTCCACTCAGCAGTGATGCTCGAGTCCACCTCGTAAATGGTCTGCAGCATTACTTGTACTTGACCTCACAACCGAGACGCTTCTCCACGCCACAACGCTTTTTCCAGACCTCCTCTTGTTTTCCTCTGGCTTTTCTTCAGCTGTCCCTCGACTCTCATCAGACGGATAAACAATAAAACGCAGGAAGCGTTACAGGTGACAACATCAGCTCTCTCACAGGCTTTCCATCTCTGTACTGCTCACTCGCTCTGTCTTACACGTTCTCTCTCTGTTACTCTTCATAACCGCTCGCTCTCTCTCTCAGGTGCCAGGAATAGCAGCAGGACCAGCCCAGGACAGAAATAGGCCGGGCCAGACCAGGGGAGCAGAGCAGCGGCCAGAGGCTGAAAATAGCAACACCAAAACACAGCTGTCTGCCTTCATCTTTCCCCTGAGTGCTCACTGTCTCTTTCATTTCTCTCTCTCTCGCTCTCTACCCCCGAGGGGATCTCACAGAAATGCATCGGACCGAATAAAAATTACATTTTGTTTCATAAAGTAAATTAAGTCTACTTTAGATTTTAGGAGCTTAAATTAAATCTCGTGCAAAATAATATTTTCATTGTAATTAATCATTTCTCTCTTTTAAAAATAATTAAATTCCTTTAAACACACATTGCTGTGATGTTTCCTTGAAAATGTTCTTTAAAATTGTACTTTACAAATGAAACAGAACATTGTTATTTTTCACACTTGTGGGTGCTTACTTCCCTTAAAAATGTGCAAAAAACAACAAACAGGTTTCTTTTCTTAATGCAAACCACAATACTTTCTTTAGATTGTATGCTTTTGACAGTTTCTCTCTCTCTCTCTCTTTCATCACTTTTATCTCTCTCACACACTTTCTCTGTCCATCACTGTCTGTTTGATCTTCTCATCTGTTTTCACTCGACAGCACTCCTGCATTCATCTCTTCACCTGTCTCTCCAGCACATCCATTAACATCACACAGAATCAGTTCAAAGAGACGCATGCTGGTGACATTAAACACACGACATTACACAAACACACCAGTCTTTGATTCCATATCTGCAGATCACGGCTCAAACTGAAATAAAGCACAGACTGGATTTGACTTTACAGTCAGATGAAAAGATCTGCTGCTTTAGAAGAGTTAAGATGTTTTCTTTGTAACTGATCCATTTATCCTCTGAATTCATGTCATTAAGTAGAATTTTGTGACTGACACATGCAACATCATTATTACTGTTTAAAAAAATAATGTCACTTCATAAATGTATCATCATAATATGTTATATTATATTAGAATAACTCAAAAATGTAAATATGGAAGTCATATACGGTCAATAAAAAAGAACATTTAAGCATATGCCTTTAAGGTTCTTTTGGAAGTGACCTTAAACTCTTATCTTAAGGACGAGGACAGCGGGAAGAATATTTTATTACATGAATGTTGAGAACTTCTGAGAACTCTATCAAATCTCTTGAGCTATTTAAGAGCAAATTCTGAGTAATAAAATGTTCTTCTTGCGTGTCAACACCCATTTAAAATTTAGGTGATAACCTCATGTCAGTAACTGAACACACCAACATCTGATTAACAGCCAATCGAAGCACTAAAACAATGTTAAGCGATCTCTTCTGAATTAAGAAGTATAGACGTATATATATGCTGCATAAAAAATGTATACCTTGAATGCACTGAAAGTTCCTTTGGATAAAAGCGTTATGCAAAATGCATAGATGTAAATATAAGAGACCTCCAAGCGAAAAATACTTAATTAAACATTTTATGAGGACAACACGGCCAAATTACCCTTTTGGGAAAACACCTGACGATCAGCCAGTTTCAATAAAAAACACAGAACACCAGTTTACGAACCCAAAGGCCTGAAGGACGAATGAGGAATCAGAGGAAATCTTTTTGTTATCCAAAAACGGCACAATTCCCAGAAGGGACACATTCCCAACGCATGACAGAGATGAAGTTCCTCAGTGGACACAAATGCCGTCACAGATGTATTTTCCCATGCTGTGTTTACTGAACCTCGCACATATTAAAAGTCAGTGATCAACTATAGGCCCTCACGGCTTACGTGAATTTCATATGCATTCTTAAATATCTTCAATCATATTGTTAAGTGCTTTAAATGCTGACAGACAACACACACACACACAAACCTATAGCTTTCCCCGTCTTCCTCTCCAGACAAAACAAAGGCAGTATGATAAAAATGGGTCACATCTCAACAGGTCTGAGATACTCTCAAGGTAAAAGAGGGCAGACAAAAATAACCACGATGGCAAAACAAAGCCTGTGCTATCTATATACAGGACATAAACTCTTTCTTTTCTTGTGGCTGTTCAGAATGGAGAAGGCCTAGAATACCGCCGTCTATTCTTTAAAAAAGATGTGAAACAATATGCTTTATGTAACATAAACATTTGACATATAACATCGATGTCATAATCTTTTAACGTTAGACATCCACTTATAAATATGTTTATTTTAAGATCTTCTTCAGGTGAGGTCACACTGCACTCTAAACCAGATATTTAAACACACAAACACACATTACACAAACATCCGTCCAGGGTTGCATTGCAACAGCTCCACCTTGAGGTTAAAACACACAAAAGCATTCAGACTCTTACACTGTCTGACACATTTCAGATATGTGTTCGGGGGTGTTTGTACAGCATTTGTGTGTTTCGTGTATGTGTGCTGGTTTGTGTGTATTTATTTGTGAGTCAAACTACAAGCACGTATAAGTGCGCCATAAATGTTACTGATCTCCACCCTCAATGTTGAGTCGGAAGATTTTCAGTGCTGACATCACTCAGACAACACCTCACCATCTGAGTCACTTTAACAAACAAGACTGTAAATCTCCCTACAACCAGACAAGACGAAACACAAACTCTAAGAGGGAGTATATGGGGAAATGATGTATATTTGAGCTACTTAGATTACAGCTTTGCACCCATGCTAAAACCTCGGTACTCCTTGTTATTGTTGTAATTCAATAAAACATTTGACTATTCTTCTGTATTACATACCATATAAAAGCATATCTATCTTTCATGAGGATATGTTATCATTTCAGAGACAATCTAAGCCACCTGTCAGATGGACATCCATGTGTCCTTACCAACCAGAAAAACACACAAAAAAGACAGAGCAGGTGTTTGTGTGAGAGATCAAAGAAAACATTATTATCAATGATGGAGAGTTACCTGCATCCTGCGGTGAATTCATCCTCAAAACACCAGCGGTCTGAATCTACTGCACCTTTAAATGCACCTGCATGAGTCTATAACCAGATATAGAGACATCTTTGTATCTACAGCAAAAGAGGTGAATAGCTTTCATGCATTCGATATTTAAAGGATGCAGAGATAAATACAAAATGTCAGATCAATCTCACCTCTCCAAGGTTTCTAAGACTTCTTCTCTTAATGTGCGATCCACCTGTATGCATCATTACACTGCTTCATCCTTATGTAACAATGCAATGCATTCAAATCAAGCAGAGATGCATCTGCGGAACAGAACAGAACAGCCTCTGTGAAGTGTGCTCAATGCACTAGCGGAGGTTGTGCGTGCATGCGCGTGTGCGCGAGCGCGCAAATGTAGACGCTGTAGGTTCTATTTATAGCACGCACAGTGATGTTTCCCAAGGAAACACGCTGAATATATTCTTTACGGTTTAGGGCTCTGGATTACACTTTAGATTACACATACAAACCATCATTTCAAAGAAAAATGGTCAAATCCATACAAGTATCGCAATATTATTATTATAATAGGTTATACACTGAGGCCGTGAAAAATCCATAATTACACGAAATCTATGTTCGGAACTCACCTGAGAAATGCTGTATGTAGTTGATCTCTATTTTACATACATATTTGAAAAGCGATACACTCATTCATAAATATAAACCGAGCGCGCATCTTCGGCTCTTGCCTCGACGCACGCGCGCATTATTACGCGGTCTAAAAATAGACACACCACACTAGTGTATATAATATATGTGTGGATTTCTCATATCAGATAAACACTGCCTTATACATCTATTCTCCAGAGACCAACAATACAGACACACAAAGACATTATGACATTGAATATTATTTGTTTGTATATAAACATGTATTTTTTATGTAAACTGTATAAACATAATAATCAAAATAATGTTAAACCCTTTTGCTTGTCCATCCTTATATCTATATCATTATGACTTCATTGACGTATCCTACTTATGGTCATAAACCAAAATAAGGCTCAAAGTTTACTAAGGATCATTTAGAAGGAGCTCTACGTCAGGTGCCAGACAGAATACTGTAATTTTTCTCAGTGGGGCTGACATAGAAATAACATCTTGGATAACAATGACATCTTGATACTACATCATTGCGAGCACAGACTGAACAAAAATGTGAGGAATTTATCATTTAGAAAAAGCCAATGTAACTGATACCTTATTCGGGTAACATCTCTCGGATGTGGAGGGTCTTCCTCACCCCTGCCTGCAGTGTGACCCATGACAATACTGTCATATGTGAAGAATATATATTATATTCTTGTTTCGAAGAATGTTGCGTTGTAGTGCTGAGCACACAAATAACGTGACATAGATGCATTTTGACCACGCACTAGTGTCACATGACAGATCGACCAGCTGTCTCAGCAAAACGATGCGTTCCGATGACGCACCGTTTCTGCACAAACTTGCTGATGGTTACATTTTCTTTACCACAAAACTGGCACACGTTCAAATTCAAAGATCTTTGATACTAAACACGGTCTATGTATTCCAAAATTAACAAATACGCACAATAACCTTGGGCGAGAAAGGTGCGTCAACATACGCTGACCAATCCCGAGGTGCGCCACAGGTAACGCCATGCGCACGTTTGAACTAGTATGCCAACTCTACACCGTCACCCATGAAATAGCTGAGCAACAGCTCAAAGCGCTTCAGTGCTTACATCAAATATCACGCAATTAAGTATGAATGAGGGAAGTCTGTCCAGGACAAATGTATTAAATGCTTAAGTGTCCGTTATTCAAATAAAACATTTGTATATGCCACGTATACACCATTTCCAATAAATAACATCGCTCTAGATAACTTAGCGAACTCCTTAGCTTTGAAGCTACTCATCCCGTACATATATCATTCATCCGGGCTATTTGACAATGCGAACCAATCAGATGAGGTCATTTTATCACGTGACCAGTCTCTCGGAATCGCATCGGGGGTGCATTCCCTAGTTTCGTAAGGAGATTCTTTGACGAGCTCGCGCTCATGGCGGCTGCACGGAGGGCGCGCGCAGTCCTGATGCGCCTCAGTTTGTAAACGCAAGAGAAGAAACAAAAACGTTAAAAATGTGGCGGTGATAAACCAAGCGGCCTTCGTTTTTACATTTTAAATAATGTTTGCAGAGGTAAGGCGCCATTTTCCCCTCAGGGGGTTGACTGTCTTGAGTGTTAATGTTTTGTGTATGTTGAGCTGCTGTTAGCTTAGCCGTAAATCACCTGAGCAGGTGACGTTAACTGAATAAAACACACTCGCACAAACACACACTTACACACACACTGCTCGGGTTCGGTGTGGGATTACAGTCGCTAATACGAAGAGATTAGACGTTTCTGAGCTGTGACAGCAAGTCTTCAGCTAGCCCAGCTAACATCAGCTGTGTGTCCATTCACATCATAAATGTGTTTACGTGCGTTGTGTGTGTGTGACAGCTGCGTGTAAGTGGAGGTCGTGGGTTTCTGTGTGTTGTCTGCGTGTTTTAGCATGTCACGGTTGTGAACTGCTGGAAAATGACACATGATACATGGCATGTGTGTTTGAAACCTGTTGTCAGATAAACATGCTTCGTGTGTCAATTTAATTCAAGCCATTAGAGACGTAGTGTAATTTGCTGCATGAATGATTAAACAAATGAAAACTCTTCATAAAATCATAAAGTTGATAACAGACGGTTTATATAAACCAGTGAGGATTCACATGATCTCATCTGGTTTAACCTAAATGGGACAAGATATCTATGTGAACGGTGTTGTTCAGATCAAAAAGCTGGTTGTTTCGTGTCTGATAATACAACTGTATGACTTTAAATGTAGTTAGTTCTTTATTTCTCTATTCATTTTTCCTAACTTTGTGTTCTATAGAATAAGCATCTGATTTGGCTGTTTGGATTTAATTAAAACGGTTATTTTGGTTGGTTATGCTACATAATCTGGTTTTATTTTGTTTCACACACGTCTGGGTGTATTTTATTCATGTCAAATGAATCGTTTTAAAGATAACTAATGTGTTGTCTGTATGTGACAAGTTTATACTGTTTGGTTTTTTTATCTTTACATATATATATTTACATAAAGGTAAAATATATAAAGGTCATAGCACCTGTGACGATGAAACGCTTGGAAAGTTTCCAAATCGATTCATAAGTGCATGTGTCATGGCTGAAAGTAATATATGTTGTATTTGTTAGAAGTTTGATTGTATTGTTAACTCTGAGGTCGTAGGTTGTCACCTGGTAACAGGTGGGTGATGTAAATCCTCTTTAAGTCACCTGACCCACCATAAGAACATTAACACATGTCTATGCTGCAATATCAAAACACATTCATTCTGCTTTTGCTTTCCAGGACTTGTTTATTCTTGATATAAATAAATGTTTTTTATTAAGTGTTGTCCCTACAGCAGTTCGTTGTGATGTGTTATGAAACATCTTCAATTTATATTTAATTTGAATTGTATTTGTGGTAAATAAGAGCCACTCCTGTGCTGATCACGCAGCGCTGGTTTAAAAATGACACGCAAAACAGGCTGTCCTTTTGTTTGACTATTTGTGTATTACTTTCTTTTGTTTTGCTGGCACTCCACCTTGCAGGAGTAGGCGTGAATGCATCGAAGTATGCATAGTTCTTGTATTATATGCTTTCAGTAGAGGAATGCAAAACAGTTTCTTGCTGTAAATGGTCAGCATTTGACTACTGGTGGTTATCAGTTGAGACACGACACCAGTAGCTCGGTTCACCTGCGTGTGCTCGGACCATCCCAGCGTGCTGCAGAGTCTGCCATGTTTTCCGCCTGTTAGAGATGTCAATCTTATTTTATGATAAGGGTGATAATAAAGCTTCAGGTTATGGGGTGTTAATTAACTGTGTATATCTTAAAGGGGAACTCCGACCTAAAATTAAAATTCTTCCATTAATTAAACACCCTCAGGTAGTTTAACATCCCTAGGACCTCTGTTTTTCCACAGAATTCAAATTAGGTTAGTTTCGAAAGTTTCAGACTCCTCCATAGATTGCAACGCAACCAAACACACGAGCCACATGACCATGCATCCGGTGTCAGCATCGTGTAACGCATGCGCGTTCTGCCCAAACATGCTCCGGACTCTGTCACCAGATGCACTGTTGTGTGGCTCTCGGTAACGCACGCTGGAAACTAGCTCTAAAATCAGGAAGTCTTTGAATATAGTTGTTATTTTTGTTTGTGTTGCGCACAAAAGGTATCCTCGTCGCATTATATAAATTTATTCTGGACCACCGGAGTCGTGTGGACAATTTATGATCACTCAGCGCTTAGAAGATTGGTTTCGTTGCAATCTATGGAGGAGTCAGAACGCTTTCAAAACTACCTTCATCACAAAAAAAACTAACATAATTTTTGTTTTACCATACTCGCACTCATGCATATACTATATATTTCCTGTGGCTCTGTGGTTAGAGCATGGTTTTAACAACGCCAAGGTCATGGGTTCTAGCCCAGGGATTGCACATACTTAAAAACAGTTGTAAAGTATAATGCGATGTAAGTCGCATAAATATATATATTAGGGCTGTCAACGTTAAGGCATGTGATTAATAATTTCAGATTAACATGTAAAAAATATGTAACGCCATTACCGCAACATCCGTTTTTCTGTCATGATTGTCTAGCTTTACATTGTATAATTACGCTCTTATTCATATAAAGGCCTTTAAACTATTTAGGCATGATTTGAAATGGTTGTATTGACACATCCAGTATATATTGACAGCTTCTGGCTGTGGAACACGGCTCAACGTGACAGCGGTCCTGTCTAGTGAACACATGTGCCAAAGGCTGCATCAGAATCTGTCAGACAGTGCACCAGTATTAACTTCCCTTTCGTGCTTGAATGAACAAAACACGAAAGAGAATGAAGAAATCAATGTGATTTTGTAGCTTTAATGAGGATTTTTCTGTTTTTCATGTATTTACCGTAAAGTGTTTGAGAACTTTATTAGTTTTCTGTATATTTCCTACCTGTTAGACAGGCCACACTTATTATAATGGGTTTGATTAATAGAAAAAATATATATATATTTAATAAAGAATTCAGTTGCAAGGCCAATAAGATTAGAATGTTGGGCTTCATTCATAAAATGATGCTGTTAAAGAAATGTGTTGTTTCTACATTCCTTTGGAGATAAAATGTGAAGTGATAAGAATGTTAAAGCATATTTTTAAACATAAAAGCTGTGTGTGATTAGTTAGTTAATTGTTTTATTGATTGACAGCACTAAAATAAACATGTAAAACAAAATAAATAGTGTATGTGTAATTTCACTTTACGCGTGCGATTAATCGCAATTAAAAATGTTAATCTATTGACAGCCCTTCTTTGAATGTTGTATTCAAGCTTGTGGTGTTTACGCCTGTCTTAATATAGATTTTTGTGATCAGCTTGAATGAAACGCTGTCACGCCGATATGTTCTGTGTGAAATTACATTGGAAATCTTTGGCACCTGCCGTTTGTTATCAGTTTATGAGCTCACCCCAGTTCACGGTCACTGTCAAGCTTTATCAGTTCTTCTTGCTTTACGTGAGGATCGTTTTCCATAAACATCCCCAGTTAAGGCTTATATAAACCACCCTGTTTGATTACATGCAAGTATAACAGGCACTACAGTGTTAAGATAATTAATTTTGGTTTTGTGTTATGTGCTATAGGTTTTTTCTTTCTGGATGCTACAAAAAGAATACTTAGTGAACAGATACTGGTCTCTTACTCTTGAGATATGATGAATGAGGGTTTTTTTAGAGTTCATAATATCTATAATTTTGCAGGCATGTCTTCCTGGTGATTGTTGAACTTGTATGCTCGGATATGTAAACATGTTAAAGGTAAAACGCTTGTCGTATTTTTCAGTGTTTGACGATGAATGCAACAGATTTCGTTTTTTAATCCGTCTTGGATCATAATTGGCTTTTATCTTCCTTAGCGGTTTGTTTGGTGATGATGAGAGACTAAAACACAACATTTTATAGCAGTTATACATATTCTTGGATCATGGATGAATTGCTTACATTTCTTCAAATGTGATGCACATAAACTCACAGATAATTTTTACTGTGTCAGGTTAATATGTGTTTGCAGTCTCTCTAGCAGGGGCACCAATCGAATGTGTTTATGCTGCATGTAATCGATTAAAAAAATATATGAATTTGGTTTTGCTTGAATGTCTCACCTGTTTAAGCAGTCTGTATTCCTAAATCAATAAACTGTCAAGAAATGTCAGTCAGTTCACAAGGTCACAACCAATCTGAAGAGGTTTTTAGAAAGTTGCAAATCCTTTGTTAGATGTTCTGAGTAATATGCAATAGTACAGTGATGCTTATCTCCACAAACAAGGAAATTCAACAGTATCATGTTGAGATAAACTGGAGTGTTCAGTGGGTTGTGTTGTTTTTATTAGCTGGAATACTTTTCCATCTGCTATCCTCTGACTCAGCAGCCATATAAAGATGTGTTTGTCTTTCCCTCCCATTATATTACACACACATGCATTGTAGACCTCTAGAATGTTAAAGCAGCTCCCAGAGAAGACCATTCATTCTTCTTTTTGACTTAATCCATTGAGTTTCCACAGATGTCATGAATAAAACACACAGCTTGATTTAGCAAGGGTCAGGTCAGCAGGGTCAAGGTTAGGACCATTGTGGCGTTGATGTCTCAGACCGAGCCAGATAACGTGAGGTCAGCTCAAATAAGGGCCTGTAAAGTGATCCTGTTCATAATTTGTGACATTTGCATGACATCTTAAAACACACATACAAACGGCCTCGAAGTGTAGTCGGAGTTCGAACACTCGACTGGCATGTGGTTTCAAAACAACAAAACTGTCAAAATTTCACTACGTGTTAGCGTGTATTTGTGTGTTGATGACATGTTTATTTTAAACACGTTTGCAGCGAAACGTATACCTCAGACCTTCAGATTATAAACGTGTGTGTAAGGAAGGGAGGCCGCTGACCGGTTCACCGTGTTTCCTGTCCTGGCAAAAACAGGAAAGCTGTCCACTGGAAACATTCTTGTTCACCATCTCTATCTTCATTTTTCATTTGACGTGTTGTGTCTGTAGCACGACCGGTAGCTCTCTGTGATACCAACACCAAGGTCATGGGTTTGATTCCCACATACTTGTAGATTAAAATACAGCTTCTATGCCACTGCAAAAAATGAAACGTGGAACATCTGTGTGGGCTCTGTTTATTATGATGAAGATGATGATGATGAAGATTAAGTGTTAAATTAACACTCACCGAGAAAACGGTGCCTTTGGTTAGAAAAAACATTGTCCAGTTTGGTGGAAGACATTAGACCTTGTATTAGGCCTGACACTATATTTAATATGAGGTTAATGGAAAGAAGGCTGTTGGGGATCGACGTGCAGTCTGTTTAGTGGAATGCATTAATTGATCAGCCCGCTATACAATAACTCTTTTGAACACAAACATTTCCTGTACATTAAGAGTAAATACAAACAGTCTGTTCAAGTAAATGTTGTTGTATTTTTTATTTGTGGTTAATTTGTCATCAAGACAGTATTGTTAGTGTAATAACTTGTGGTATAAATAATGACATGGATATGTAATGATGTTATTTACCTTCCCGTCTCGTGTGTGTTTCAGGCCAGTCTGTCTGTCTGGGGATGGGGGAGTTTGGGTGTTGTGCTCTTCCTCATCTCATTCGGACCCTTTGCCATCTTTTATCTGGCCTTCTACGTCCTCTGCTTTATCTGCGGGTAAATGGAAACATTTCACCGTTATTATATGTACATGGGGCCTCATTCATGAAACATTCGTAAATATGATTACATTCCAAGTAATTTGTGCGTAAAACAGACCTTCCCGAAAACTTCGTAAACATCAGATTTGGAAGTAAAATTTGTGAGTGTTCATCATTCGTAAACAGGGCGCGCTCATTCACAATTAGCATAATCCCTGCCTATTAATTACAGCTACGCATCACTTACACGTGGTATGGAGCAGGTGTAAATTTCTTTCGTACCAACTAACATTTTGAAAATACGAACTTTTTAATGAATACGAAAATTTACGTTAGATTTAGTTAAAGTTTGTTCTGTGCGCATGTTTCATAAATGAATGATATATTCTTACTCTCGAGATGATCTCTGTAAACTTTCCTCACTGTGACACCTGTTGATGCTGTAGTTTAATGATATAATCTCTCTTCAGGGGTTTTGTAGTGCTTCTTTTATTTGGAAAGACAAACTCAGAGAAGCACCTGGAAAGGTGTGAACACTCCTACCTGCCGTCCACGCAGACGGCCATACTCAAGGTGAGCAAACACTCCCTCCAGACAGATCTTCTGTCTGTGACTGTCTGTATTCTGAATATTCACAGTGTGTGTAAGTGATGTAATATGACAAACGTAAGAGTGAAAGTGAATATTAAGCAGGAGTTATTGTAAATCATTCAATGATTCATTGGTTGTGTCTGCAAAAGAGTTTTACAGCAAGTTATAATAGTGTTATGAACTATTCTGTTTAAATGCAATTGTTTCATTTTCATGTACACGTTTTTAAAGAACCGTTTGTTTTTGCTCTGTAGGTTTCAGAAGAGATGAAATTGGAGTCCAAACCCATTAAGATTGACCGGCGTTTAACTGGATCTAATATTATAGATGAACCACTGCAGCAGGTACATCAGCTAAACTAATCGGCAGACAGATTAGCAGCTAAACGCACAGACCAATGCTTTTGTGGAAACTATACGGTAGCTCTGCTGAATGCAAGACGCTACATCAGCTAGTTTGAGAGTTTCAGCTGAAGTGTTGGTTTCATAATACTGAAGAGCACATGACATTCACTTTGGCTTTATTGCCGTAACTGCTTTCACATGCTCATTGAGTCACACTCGAGTCTGACTGACATTCTACATAACACACATGTTAATGATGATGTCATAACCCTTCCTCAGTTCATGGTCAGTTTGAAACGGATCTCACACTTTGTACTGTAGTACGAAGTCGTTTACCAGACTTTCTTGCGTGGTTACATTTAAGGAAACAACAGTCAGCTAGTTTCAGAGTTCTGTTCTTGTCAGTCTGTGTCTACAGTTATTTAGGGTTCAAGTCGAGTGTAATTGTACATGTGCCAAGAAATAAAGAGCACAGGTTTGACCCTTTTCTATGTCTCTCATCTCTCTCATACACACACTCTCTCTTACTTTCTCTACTCTCAGTCTTTGTTTCTCACTCCCCCCCTCCTCTCTGTCTCTCTCTCAATCGATGTGTTTTATGTGGTTTATCAGGTGATCCAGTTTGCTTTGAGAGACTACATTCAGTACTGGTATTACACACTAAGTGACGACGAGACGTTTCTCCTGGAGATCAGACAGACGCTTCAGAACGCTCTCGTCCAGTTCTCCACCAGGTGAGACGCCTGGAAAGAAAATTTGTATTTGACTGTTAATTCTACAAAAGAGTAATTCAGTTGATTCATAATTGTCACTGTTTCATGAATCACATGTTTGAAGGGATTCATTTGCTTGTGTGGAAAACTTTGATTCAGTAACGATTATGGAAATCAAAACTTTCTTTTGCTTAACGCGTTTACTAAACGAGATATGGATGCTGAATCAGAGAAAGACGATGTTTTCACGAGGACACTTCCTGTGATTCATTGTGCACTCGATCTTTCCTCAGATCTAAAGAAGTGGACTGGCAGCCGTATTTCACTACCAGACTGGTGGATGATTTCGCGACTCACCTGCGTGTTTTCAGGAAAGCTCAGGAGAAACTGAACGAGAGAGAAGATCAGAAACAACGTAACTATCATCTCCTTTTTTTAGTTGCACGCCTCATCTGTAGATTGCTTTAGTTTTCACTGAGACCTCTGATGTGTGTGTGTGTGTTATCTGTGTGTGTTTGTAGGTGATGCAGCAGAAGAGTTGATAGACTCGTTTTTTGAAGCAGAGGTGGAAATGGAGAGGAGCGTTTGTAGAGACGTGGTGTGCACGTCCCGCAAAGACGAGGAAGGTAAGACAAAAGAGATTAGAGGAACATTGTGTTGAAAATCAATTAGATGACATTTGTACTTCCAGGCCTTTTCAGGGCTGATCTTTTTGTGTCTTGCGTCATTAACAAAACACACAGACTCTTCCCGTCTGAGAACACAGATTGACACATACAAGAAAAAAAAAAAAAACATCGCTTTGACAGGAAAGATGTCTTCACACACATCAACACAAAGCTGAATGTCTGCATTCCAGTATCATTCACTTATTGCAGACACCCATACGCCACTGATGACAGCATGTCATAAAATTTTACGTCTTTAATTTAAAGTCCCCGAGAGCCGGAAGCTAAGATCGTTTTTTACCTCCGTATTCTGAATCATTTCCTAGTGAAAAAGAATTTCAAAGGAGTGGGCGTGGCTTGCGTTTTTTACTGCGATTTGATTTGATGTATAAAAACAGCCATCGCATTTTGAAATGGAACTGGCAACGGACTGACAGTTGAGGGGGGGGGGGTTAACGGGTGCTCCGCCCAAGCCGTCTAATTTACTTCATTTCAGGACGGGTGGCATTCGTCCAAGTGGGATCGGGGGAGTTCCCGCCGTCCGCCAAAGGCCGGAGCCTGTGTCCGTCCCCCGAGGGGGAGGAGCAGGGGGCGGAAGTGCCGGGTGAGCCACCGCCTGCCAGAGGCCGGAGCCTGCGTCCGTCCGCCCAAGGGGGAGGAGCAGGGGACGGAGAACCCGCCCCGACTCCCAGATAATGGAGGAGCCACCGCCGGCCACCAGGGGGCGGACGGTCGAGACATCCACCGAAGCCCCAGGGCCACCGCAAGGCACCGCGAAGGAGAGTACTCCGGCTGGTTGAGGAATGAGCGGCAGCATGTCGGGGGACCGGATTTTTTTTTTTTCCACTCTCCCCTCTCTCTTTCCGGTCAATCCGAGGGCTCCCGTCTCCGTTGTCTCGTCTCGTCGCTGCATATCCCCCACCCCACCCCCCCCGAGGGAGGGGGAGGGAGCTTGCACAGTCGCGGGGGTACCCCCCGGCCTGTGAGACCGTGGTCTCAAATGTTTAAATGTAACAAATCTCAATAAAAGGGAAGGAAGGAGGCGGGAACCGGAAGACATTTAATAACAAAAATAATAACAGCCGGCGGCCCCTCACGGACGACCGCCGGCGAAATAACATAAACATAAATACAAATACAAACACAAGTTCGGGCCCGGTCCTCTCTCTTCGACGGTCCGGTCGCTCGTTCCTTTTATGCTCCCCATCTCCTACGAGATTCGAGCCCGGTGTGCGCACAGCTGGCGCTAATCCACAATTACTCACCGGACTCGAACCACGGTCCCGCCCCACCTACTCTACTACAGTCAATAATTTTTATTTTAAAAGAAAATGACCCACATTGATAAGCTATTTACTGTAAACGCAGCAATATTTCATGAAAAATAAGAATTATCATTTTTATTTTCACTGGGACTCAAACTTCTGCATGTTCTCTTGACTGTAACTTGTGTGCATGTGTGTTTGCTGCAGGTTACCTGCGAGACCTCTGTGAAGTGCTGCTCTATCTGTTACTACCTCCTGGAGATTTCCACAACAAGAACATGAGATATTTACTCAAGGTAAAAACACCGGAAAGTCTGTGTGGTATTTTCATATTTTCTATGTGTTGTGTTTTCTAGATTTCTCTTAAAATACAGTCTGATATATTCATTGCATTACTAGATCTATATGATCTATTTCAAGGACCATGTACTCAAGATGCGGCTGGAAGGGCTAAGTTTTCTTTAACCTGAAACGTTTTATAAGACACTTGAGTCACAATGTACATAAAGAAGACAAATGTACTGTGTTCTTATCCATGGTTTGGACAGGTTTACTGCTTGAAACATCACGATCAGATCTTCACCTCAGGTTGTGTAAACTGAAAGAAATGAACTGATAAACTCTTGATGTCCTGTAGGAAGTTCTGGCCCGAGGAGTTCTGCTGCCCTTAATAAACCAGCTGAGTGACCCCGATTACATCAATCAGTTCATCATCTGGATGGTGAGACCGGCTCTTTCTGCCTTTAAACAAACTTACTGTGACTGTGGTAACAGGATCTTATTTATAGGTGTCTGAAATTGTTCTATATTTTCATATGCAGAGTTGTGACATCAAACTCTTCTTTGAGAAGAGCTAGAACAGTCTTGCTGTTTCCCTCGATATTGTCCGTGGTTTCCAAGATTGTGTGTTTTTGTGTGTGTTTGTGCAGATCCATGACTCCAGCTGTAACTATGAGGCCTTCTTGAACATTTTAAAGCTGACAGACAAAGTCTTTGAGCTGGAGGCCGTCAAAGACAAAGTCCTGGAGGAGCTTCAGTACCTGCGATCTCTGGACACTGCTGGAGACGGTACACACACACATTCCTATCAGAGAACAATGTTTGGTTTGGAAATAAACACACTGCATTGAATTATGGGGTTTTGTTTTGGAAAAGATGAGTAAGTTCAGGGTTTCAGCATAACAAACTGTTTACTCTTCACTTCTCTCTGTCTCTCTATCTATACCCACAGATATTAACGTTATAAAAAATCAAATCAACAGTTTGAACTTTGTGAAGAAAATCTGTGAAACACGAATACAACGACTAAAATCGGGGAAGGTAAACAAAGACCTTTTTTTTATGACAACCACAAAAGATTCATTGCAAAATGCTCATTCTTACTAGGGATATCAATCAGAGTCATCACATTTAACAAATGCATTCATAGATTGTGTTACTTTTATATTATTAATGAGAATGACTGTGAAAATAGTGTTAAATGCATTGCTTTTGACTTGGAAATTAAATGAAAAGAAAACTGTTCTTAAAATACTTAAAGGCGGGGTAAGCAATGTCGAGCCTGTAGACACGCCCCTTGCTGCTGATTGGCTACAAGTATGTTTTGGTTCTCAGCCTGATTCAGCTTTCTCTAACCTTTTTAGAAAAAATACTAACCCTGCCTTAAATTTGTAATGCTAAGACTTACATTTGATTGTCATTTGTTTTTGCCACACAGGATGTCGATACTTTAAAACTTGCAGCTAATTTTGGGAAGTTATGCGTGATCCCGCTGGAGCACATCTTAGTTCATAACATTGCACTTCAGTTCTTCATGGGTGAGTCAGGACCTGTCCAAATTCCCTCTTAAATACAACAATAGCTCATCCCTCTTTCTCTCTCTCCATCTCTAGACTACATGCAGTATATGGGCGGTCAGCCGGTTCTGTTCTTCTGGCTGACGGTGGAGGGATATCGGGTCACAGCCCAGCAGCAGCTGGAGGTCTTACAGAGCAGTCAGAGAGACGGACAGAGTCAAAGCAACCAGACCACCAAAGGACTGCTGAGAGCCGCTGCGGTGGGTGTATATGATCAGTACCTGTCTGAGAAGGTAAGAGCTTGTCTGTCACTGTCATCGATTTATTTAAGAATCACCCGCCCCTTAAAGTCATGATGATGATGGTGGGTGTGGCAAATTCGTGTCGTCATTGATTGACAGGTGGTCTCTCCAAACAGGCTTCACCCAGGGTGCAGGTGGACGATGCAGCTGTAGCGCGACTGGCTCAAAAACTCAACAAAGAAGATCCCACACCGGAGATATTCGATGAGATCCAGAGAAAAGTAAAGACGCAATGCTTTGCCGTGATTTGTGTATTTTCTAAATTCATCCAAAACGACACGCGTCTGTTTGTTTTTCAGGTGTATGATATGATGTTGAGGGATGACAGATATTACCCAAAGTTCAAGCAACATCCTCTGTATGTGCGTATGCTGGCCGAACTGGACATGCTGAAGGAACCCAGCTTCAGAGGTTCTGATGATGGAGACGGAGGTGAGAGGACACCTGCTCTTCCATGAACAACAGCGACGAGTCTATTCTAGTGTTCTCATTTATCTCTTCTTCTCTGTCCTTCCAGAATCATTCAACGGTTCTCCAACAGGCAGCATTAACTTAGTGAGTCAACCGATGCTGTTCATATTCTTCAGTGATGTTGAGCTGGATTGTTTGTGATGAGTGTGTCTGTTTCGCAGTCATTAGATGATCTCAGCAGTGGAAGCATTGATGAATCTGTTCAGCTTCACGCCTTCATCTCTGACACGGGTACGTCCAGAACCATGTTAAATGTGTTCTGTGTGCGTGAAGCTCCTCTCTGCTCCGGTCATCACATCTCAAGCTCTGTTTATTTTAAAAGCACTTTTCTTTACTGTGACACTATCGTTCCATCTCTTTTATTTCTGTTTTCTTACGTTCATCTTTTCTCCCTCCATCCCTCCGTGGCCTGTCATCCTCTCTCTGCCGTCTCGCTCCTGTGTTCTGTTGCGCCCATTGACGCCGTCATTTCCACGGCTTACGTTTCCTCCACCGGTGCTCTATAGCTGACACTTTTCTAAACCACCTTCCTATGGCAGGCGTGTGCAACGATCACGGGAAGACGTACGCGCTCTACACCATCACCGTCGCGCGCAAGAACTCGGACGGCAGCGAGGACACGTGGAAGACGTACCGGCGCTACAGCGATTTTCACAACTTCCACATGCGCATCATAGAGCAGGTGAGAGAACCAAGGACGAATGTTTCAATTTTAAGGTATAACATTTTTCACAATTCGCTGAACTTCCCTGACTGTCTTCAGTTCGAGAGCCTTACGCCGATTCTCAAGCTTCCAGGCAAAAAGACCTTCAACAACATGGACAGAGAGTTTTTAGAGAAGAGAAAGAAAGATCTGAACGCATATCTACAGGTGGGTCAGAATGAGCTGTGTTTATTTTGAAAGCTCAGGTGTTGTGAAGGTCCAGATGTGCTGAGACTTCAGCTTGTCTTCTAGCTACTGCTGAATCCAGAGATTCTGAAGGCTTGTCCCATCCTGATGCCAAACGTCTATGACTTCCTGGAAAATAAAGCCTACAGCAGGGGCAAAGGAGACTTTGCACGCAAGGTGAGAAACAACACATGCAGTCTCATGTGCTCTAGAGGATCTGTTTCATCATGGTGCATTTCTGATGTCATGGCCAGTAGTCTTGCACGATATGGTTTACTTATTTATACTTCATCTTATTCAGACATATACATTTTTAATGTATTTAATCTGTAGTCGTTTTTTCAACTAAACAGCCATTGTTGCCCAGTAGATGTTTAAAATGTCAAAATGAAGAAATTGGAAAAAATAAACAACAATATTTTTCGGCAGAATTTACATACACTATCATTAAAAAGTCACAAAAGTGAACTCACCAAAACTTTTGGAATAACAATGGGAAGAATGTAGGTCAAAATTATCTAAAATAAATGAAAACTTTGATAATCTTCAGTGTAGTCAGACTGCTTGTGTAGAAGTTACAGGAATGTTTTCTATTCATTTTTCAAGCAGCTTCTTGAGCTCTTTGCTTGAGAAGATTTTTCTTCATCGTTCAGTCCAAGTCATCATTTAAAAAAAAACATTTAAATCAAATTTATTATATTTTCCCATCATAATATATTGTATTGTATATGTTTGATTTATTACCCAGCCCTATTCCCCAGATTTTAGTCCTATTAAATCTGCAAATCTCTTTCCCAGAGTGCCGTGCGGTCCTAATCCCCAGATGTGTGAACCTTTAGCAACCGCATACAGTGCTTCTCTAACAAACTAGTCTTGAGTTCCCTGTCACCCTCTTGATAGATAGCCGGACAGACAAACAGACTCCGGTTGGATTAGTCAGTTTTTTTTAAATGTGTCGTGTTCTCTGAACTCGGACAGATGGACACGTTTGTGAATCCCCTCCGGAGCTCCATGCGGAACGTGTCCAATGCCGTGAAGTCCCTGCCGGACAGCCTGGCCGAGGGAGCATCCAAAGTCTCGGCTGATATGGGCCGCATGTCCGAGAAACTTGGCCAGGACATTAAACAATCCATATTTAAGGTAGAGCACGTCTGGAGCTTCGGCCCGATCTGTTGTTTCGTTTGTCCACCTTCACAGAGACCAGCGCACTTGGGAAAATGTGAAGCTTCACATGTTGGCATTTTATTTGAGTTTTGTGTCCTTGAAAGGCAGGTGTGGTGTGTGAGGTGGTTTTGCACTTTATGATGTTTCATCTTTTATTTCATGTCACTTGACGTGTTTTACAGGTGCCTCCTTTAATCCCAAAACCAAACATTGATCCTGAACACTGCCGCGTCTCCGCACAGCTGGACGACAATGTAAATCATCTCCGTAACTACTGCGCTCACTTTTTTATTTGAACGTACTATAGCGCTAAGTGTAAAAGCCTGGAGACATGTGTGATCGAGTGTCCTGGATGTGCAGGTGGATGACAATATTCCTCTGAGGGTGATGCTGTTGCTGATGGACGAGGTGTTCGACCTGAAGGAGAGAAATCAGTGGCTGAGGAGGAACATCAAAAACCTTCTACAGCAGCTCATCAAAGCCACACATGGAGACACTATCAACAGGTGTGGCGCTCATGTGCACACCTCCTCCTTCCTGTTCTTCACCCCTGAGTGCAATCATCTTAATCCTGGTTTGTATCTTCTTTGTTTCAGGAAAATCGTGGATCACGTGGACAACATGACCTCGCCGGAGCAGGTGGCCGATTACGTGAAGAGATTCAGGTGATTTTTTTTTTTTTTTTCTATGCCTTCGATTTATGCTCTCATATCTGGTCGTGCTTCTGACCCTGGTTTTGTGACCCTACAGAGACTCCTACTGGCCTAACGGGATTCTGGCGGAGACTCCGCCCCGCAGAGAGACAAACACCCGCATGAGGACCAGAGTCGCAGCTAAGACCACACTCTTGGGTATCATGCCAGGTAGACCGACCTCCAGAATCCTCATACGAAAGGTTTTAGGTTCAGCACACACAAACCTCTCTTCTCTTTCTCTCTTTGGCCATCAGACGAGTTGAAGCACATCATTGGGGCGGACACCAGTCGAAAGGGCATCCTGCGTGTCTTCGACATGTTCCAGCACCAGCCGCTGAACCGCCGGCTGGTCTACGTCTTTATCGAGGGCTTCCTGGAGGTGCTGTTCCCGCAGCACAAGTTTCCCGAGCTCTTCGTGAAGCTGCACTCCCGCTCGCCGCGCGTGCTCAAGTACTCAAAGAAAATCCGCAGCTTGCAGAAGAGGTGACAGACGGCCGCTTCTATCCGCCTCAGCGCTGCATAGGGTCAGGAGTCGGGCCGTCAGCAGGGTGCGGGGAGGGCGTGTGCAGCGCGCCACACCACACTGGGTTCTGCGGTTGCTGCTTGAACACATGCCCTCTCTTAGTGCCTCCTGTCCTGTACGTTCGGGAATAAAAGCACTGTAGCCACACGGCCGTAGCATTAGAGGATTCATTTAATCATCTCGAACCGTTCGGTCAAACACGGCTCTCCCGTACCGCTACGAAAGACCGAGTTGTTTTCGTTTGCTGTAGGGTTGGCTTGTTTTTCCTGTCCGATGTTTGGATGACACTGTGTAGATAACGTTTCTGTGAACAGATGTTCTTTATTTTTGGCTTCTTTTGGGTTTCTATTGTATTTGGTCAGACACACCTCATTGTGAATACTGTAAGATAAAGGAGATCCGACCGAACCGATCTATGCACCTTAAAACACTCATCATCACAGGCCCGTCTGAGAATCAAGAGGCGGTGTGAAGAGACGTCAGAAATGCGTTGATAATGAAGACACGCTTCTCATTAAAGAAGTTCTCCTGCCAGCCAATCAGTGGCACGTTGTGGGTGGGTTCACGCATCTCATTAGTCAGCCTTGTGCTCATACATGCGTAAAACGTAACATAAATATCAACAAAGAGCCCTACCAGACATATCAGTTATTCTATTAATGCACACAACCAATCATATGCATGGTTGTCTCGAACGTTCAGGTCCTGTGTGGAATTCATGGCATATGGAGATATGATTTAAAGAGAATGGACCTGTCTCTCGTGAGTTTGTGCGGGTTCTGTTTTTAAAACTCGATTGAACGGAGGGTCGTGTTCTTGTGTTTATTTTTAAAACAAAACTTATTTTAGAATAGCGAGTGTAGCACTAAACTGCAAATGTGTGATGCCTAAGACTGTTTCAGTGTGAGTTATAGATTCAGCCTTAAATTGAACATCATCAGGTGTGTGTCAGACGTAGCTTTCCCTTCAAACACACTAAAGATATTCACAGTCGTCCAAATATTATCTGACCTTCAATCGGGGAATATGTAATCTGTTTCTGTGCAATATTTTTGTTTGGTTTTGTTTGGTTTAATACATGTTATCTAATCCTATATGGAATCATTTTCAAGTATATTTGAGTACAGAATTTTAAAACTAAATCTGAAAACCACACGAAACTCTACTGCTCCTGAAACCATGTAACATTCCTTTGTGTAAATGGCTTTATGTGAAGGACTTGTTTTATAAGTCTGGCTTTTATCTGTACGTCGGGGATGTTTGTTTTTAACATTTCGTCACTCCAATATATGTTTTAGGAAAGAGTGAAACCACATTTAAGATCAAACATGCAAAGACACGGAACACTTGTGTTGGATGTGCCGAGGTCAACCTTTGTGAGGTTTAAGGGCACACAGACCCACAACTCCCGCTTCAATCACACTTGATGTGATGTTTCGACACTTTTTTAGCTCACTGGATCTGTTTGCCCCTTAAATTTCATTTTGGCCTGTTTTACCCCGAACAATATTTTGCACCAAGAAAATGAAGCCTGCTTTAAGACATTTGGATTTATGCATTTTGACTATTTTTTAACATTTTCCTCTAAATTGCCATTATGAGCATAAATACATTTTATTACATTGTACCATGGTGTATTTATTTACGGTTGAAACATTTTCTCCTCAATTTTGCTAAAACAAATAACATTTTCGCACAATACAGAATCATAGTGTTATAGGCTTAATTTTCTTCTGCACAAATAGATTGTTTTCTTTGTTTTGTTATGTGTCTTTGACAGGTTTCACACACCTGGTTAGCACTGAGAACTCTTATCAGATCAAAGATTGACGCCAGTTCAGACTTGAGCTGAAATTTTGCACTTACATTCTTCATTCAGATGTGTTTTAAGATCTTTTCTGTTCTCTCTTAATTTCATGGCAGTTGTTTGCTGCGATTGGCTGTTTTACTCATTTGTGATCACACAAGGCCTCTCTTAAAGAGACACTGCTCATTTTTATCCACGACAGCACAGTTGTGGCGCACACGTTATCTTCACTCAATTGTTTGATATGAATGATTTTGATTTCAAAATCCCCGTACATATGAATCTATGAAAATGAATTGTGCATATTGATGTATAGTACGTGTCAGCCGTGTGCCTAATTGTACTGTCAATTATATATTTTCTTATTTTTCAGTCAATTTGAACGTCACTCTCGTTTTAATGGACTGAAAATGGACTCTATGATGGAGTAGAGTGTTTGCATTACGCTTCTAAAACATTCATTTTGAGCAGCTTAACTCAATATAACACTAATAAAATTAACTCCAACTCACTGCCCTATTCAGAGTGTTGTCATTGAATGTCTTATGCATCATTCTTTCTTTTGTCTGATACACACACACACACAAGTGTGTACATCCTGTACACATTTCACAGTATTATGCATTATCACAGTAGATAATTATAGGAATTCAAACCAAAAATCTGTATTTCTTTGTTTCATAAGCACCCAAAAAAAATCTAAGAAATGTTTTTGGGAAACCCACTAAGGAAATTTGGACAGCTATCAATTGGTCTATGTTATGGCCTGTAAACTGATTATAAGTAAGCAGTATTGTAAATGTACACTTGATTATCATTCAATGAAATTAAATTCTATAGCTCGTTTTCCAACTAACAGAATAAGATTTTAAGACTATTCTAGTTGAACAGTTGTATTGATGCAAATCTCCAGAAGCACATTGCTCTCTTTAAATGTACTGTACAGAAGAAGGATAGTGGTTTAACTACATTTTAAACCTGTCAAAGGAAAGTTTGAACTGAAATGTGCGATAATAATTTAATCTGACTATTAATGATTGACTCATACCAATATACATTTCTTTCTCACAATTGCACTGTCAGTGTCTCAACAAACACATGATCGGTTTAAGTGCATTTACAGAAATGTCTTTGTAGACAAAAGTCAGAAACACAAGCTGAAGCACAAAGAGATTGATTTTTATATGGAATGTTACACAACGGTGACACACATTTACATTTACATTTAGTCATTTAGCAGACGCTTTTATCCAAAGCGACTTACAAGTGGGGTAGATAATGGAAGCAATTAGGACATCATAAGTACAACTAAAGCATAAGTGCAATCAAAAATAAGGTTCATATAGTCCAACACAGTATACAGAATCATTCATACATTTTTTTTTTTTTTTTTTTTTAAAGAAGAGAAGAAAAGAGTAGAGAAGAGAGTTGAGTCAGAACAGATCAGTCAGATGTCAGATGTTGGCGGAAGAGATGTGTTTTCAGGCGTTTCTTGACAATGGGATAAAACAAAGAATAAACATTTGAAGAGTTTACTTCCAAAAAGCGATAACTCAAAAATGTCAAAAATCATGTTTTTTTTTATTGTGCAACTGCAGTTGGATTGTTTTGATTTGAGCCATTATAACTCAAAAAAGCTAACTAACACTATACAAACATGATAACGTCATAAAAAACATGATTTATTAAATGTTTATCTCATTTTAGAACCAAACTCCTAATTTTAAGTATTTTAATGCCGGTAAAAATCCTCCATTGAACGCATAGAAAACCACAGTAAAACAAACAATCAAATCATTTATAAAGCATTGACACACAATGTCTCAAAGCGACTACAAAGCAATGACGCAAAGCGATTATATTCGTGTTGAATCGCACTCGGTTTTAGCCAATCATTTGCCTCCTCGCAGCGTCACAGTTGTGGCCAAAGATGTTTTCTCGAGCGTCGACTCTGACGTACTGCTGAAAGGGAACGGTCTTTAAATATTATTCAACAATAACTCTGTCTGTATATGTAAGTTACCCTACTCGCTATTCTGTAAACCTGTAATTATAGAATAAGTTTGAAATACTTCCAATAAAAATTAGATTAGAGCGACAGAAGTGATCGAAGTTTGTTGTAGCGTGTTAGCGCCCTCTCGCGCCCACTGATGTGTAACTGCATGTAGAGTGGAAACACTGGAGCAAAAATTCAAGACTTGCGACTCCAAAACCCCCCAGTTTCAGTCTGTTTTAGGATTTTATACCACTGCTTCTTCGTGAATTCAAACACTTAGAAGGAAAGATACTTCTCAGGATTAAAGAGCAGGTTGGTGCTCAGTTACCTGCGATTAAAAGCTGTTTTTCTTTCATCTGATTTTGTCAAGCATTCACAACATCATCTTTCCATTGAACAGGTGCGTCACTTCAGAGTTCGATGAGGTTTCTTGTACTTAATTTAGTGGCTTGTGTTGAAAAGGGTTTTAAACAATTCTTCACTCTTGTGTTTCCTCTGGTTTGATGTGTTTGTTTTGGCTGTGAGGAGATTGAGTTGAACCATTAATTGAAACCATCAAACGTCATTTGTTGAATATGCTTTCGTCATACTGCAGACACCGTCTTTGTTCCAAGGATGGATGTAAACAAAGACCATGAGCACTTAAACGACAGAAAACAACCGTTTAAACCAGTCTAAGGTGGTTTGCCGGTTTTGACTGGTTTAAAATGGTCTATCTGGTATTCCAGTCTTGTCAGGGCTGTTTCAGCTGGTTTAGGCAGAATCGTTCAGGAAAATCCCCTCGTTCTTTCGATTTCTCAGTATCAAACAAAACATGTAATGGTGTCAAAACAATAATAGCGGTGGAGTGTGATCCTCCAAAGATGGCGGCGCCACTGCTACATGCAAAATAGGACGTGACATCAGCTTCACAATCTCTATAGGCCCGGTTTCACAGACGGCTTAGTTTAAGCCAGGATTATGATTTAGATAATTAAGATATTTATAGAAATGCCCTGGTGTGCATCTCAAGACAAAACAATGGCACTGATATAGGCCGTTTTAAAATATTTCTGGGCAAGTTGTATGTAGTTAAAGCAGGTCACAAATTGATTCAGTCTTAAGCCTCGTCTGTGAAACCGGGCCTTACTGTTTAAATTGAGTAAATGTACATAAAAAATAAGTAAAAATCTAACTCAAATATTTCTATCAGAATTCACCAAAATATGATGTGTATATTTAAAATATAACTTGTAAATTAAATACTTACTCTTAATAAACTTAAATTATAATAACGTTATTTTAAGCCAATTAATTTTAATCATTTTTCATATTAATCAGTTAAATGATTTGAAAAGATTTAATTAGGTTAATATAGCTGTTTATTTCTGTGGTATTTACTAAGCCCATGTACAGAATTATTTTTTAGAGCGCATCGACACAGCGCAAAATCTCTAAAAGTCAAAGCAATTGATTTATTCTTTTTCAAATGTCAGAACTAAAATGATTTTTTTTACCGGAGTATACGTCTGGTAAAATCTGAAGTGATTTCATGATAGTCAGACTAATAAAGATCAAAATTCTCACTTGTAGAAATATTTAAATGCAATGTTATTCATTTATTCAAATTGTATAATAAATCAAGTTTTTCTCTAGTGCAATTTATTTTACATTTGCAATTATTTGTTCAGCTTAAATAGTTTTATATATTATGAATCTAATCCAAAATACAAACATATATGTTTTATAATAAATAATATAATTATATAAATTTTGGGATTATATAATTCAGAATCTTGGCTTTCTTGACAGTCTGCTTTCTAGATCTAGATCTGTATCCACTACTGAAAAAGAGCAAACCAGTGGACCACAGTAAAGTAGTTATATATGTACATTAAAAACAAAAGACTTCTATTATTGTTTGGTGTTCAGTGTGTCTTGCATCAACTGTTGAAAACCTACAACACAGATCAGAGTAATGTTTAACATTTTCTGGATAACTTCATAATTTCATAAACCTCACAAAATATCTTGGAGCTTGAATTCTAGTTTTGTCTTCTCGGTGAGAATGGTTTGAAATAAATGTGTACAGTATGTTGAAAGGTGATTGTGAGTTCCGGTTAAGATGACCCAGGTCTTGTGTGTCAGTAATAGATTCAGGAGAGCAGGTGTGTGAGGTCACGGTGTTTTTCTGGTTAAAGGTCAGATCAGATGTGTCAGATCAGATGTTCGTGCTTCCCAACAGCATGTGTAACTTCTGAAGTCTAGTTTGGTATGAGAGCGTCTGCCAAGAACATTCATTAAATCTTGCTCTTACACGTTCAGAGATGTCATTTGTGATATTTTGTCGGTCGTAGAGAAACACTTACTGTAAATCACAGAAAAATCATTTAGTGAGATTGTACTAAATAACACCAGTTCATGTCTTATTTGCTTATTTTTTATTTCTGCTTGTTTATTCTGTCATCTTATGACTTGCTTTGCCCTTTTTTTATTAGTCTCTGATTACTGTGACATTAATAGTGTCCTTTTCTCAGAGTATTCTGGGTATTGTTCATGTCTCGAGCACATGTCGAGGTTTCATATAGTGGGAGTTCGTTCACATTTGTCTGTTATGCAAATATATATTGACAGTGTATGTTCTGGTCTGCAGATATCATGTTTGATGAATAATTCAGTTTACCAGACAAACTACTCTACACAGAGCACGTTTCGTAGATAGATGATCTCCTTCGCGACTCAGCGCTGCCCTCTGATGGTCTGGTAGAGCACACATACTTGTTTGTATTGCGCATGTATCGACCTCGCACATCCGTGCTTAATCCGTGATGCGGATGCGTTTGTGCGCGAGAAAGTCAGGTATGCCTGGGCCTTCAGCGCTGTGTCAGCCACCGTAGTGCTTCAAAAGGGAGGGGCGGAATGACCCGTTGGTTGCAGTTCTCAACGTCACCACTAGATGCCGCTAAAATCTCCACGTTGCTCCTTGAAAAGTGTTTTTTAGAAAGCTTGACATCAGAAAGATAGCAAACCGAATCAAAGCAACCTAAAGCACTGTGACAAATGACGGTTCATCTCGGTCAAGCCATAAAAATGTGAACCTGCTCCGACATAAAGCATTAAATACATCACATGATTAACTTGATTTTAAAATATAAACAGTTGAGCTCATCTCTGGGGACAATGTGAAGCTTGGTAAACACAAACACACAGTGACCTTGTTCTCTGTCCTGACA
>JAPMJR010000042.1:330000-349185 GCA_029783895.1 Triplophysa bombifrons | reverse complement strand
ACTCAAGTAACTATAACTAGTAGACGAGTCACAGGGTCGTAACAGAAGACAGGAGAAGATCTCTGTGAACAAGAGAGAGAAAGAGAGAGAGAGTTTTGGTGTGAATGAAAGAGGAAGAGAGAGAACCAGAGACTAATTTTAGTGTGCGGTGATAAAGCTTCTTCCCTTTGGGACGGGCTGATATCAAAGACAAGACATGCTGACTTTGTTGCCATGGTGAGCATAATTCAGATTGGATGTTTCCAAATTGGAGAACAGGGATGTAGAGGGAAAGACATGAATTTAAAAACGCTCCACGGTTATAGTCGGTTTCATCTTAACAAACATTACTGCTCATGGGTACTTTTGTATCAGAAATAATGGACAGGCACTCTATTGTTTGTGAATGTGTAACAGAAGTTTAGGGCAGTTCACAAACACACGCATGATGCGCAGAAACATTTATTTATGTACTTAGTATTACACTGTCAATGGTTAGTCCTCATAAAACATGGAAAGAAAATGTGTGATATTTCAGCTCTGATCTTCCACGGATCAATTTCAGTCCTTCTGTTCTCTGACAGTATCTCTTACATTTATTTATAAGTTTTGTAAAAATTAATTAGGTGAAGATATCTTTTAACTTTGTTTTGTGGCGGCAGCATGTGAGATTTTTTTAAAGAAAATAACTATCAGAGAGGAGGAATCATTCACCAAAGCAAATCATCACCTATACTGTCTGACAGCACAACCTGTCAAGAAAATAAAAGAATAAATAAATAAAAAGGATAAAAATATAAAAAGGTATAGACTCATTTATCAGCTGAAAAGATTAAATTACATAAAAAAGATGAATAATTGATTTGTTCATTACCAGCCTACCACATCCGCAAAAGTTAATAAAGATTCCCCGGCCCAGAGAAGTCGATGATTCCTGGTGATTTATCAAACAGCCAAGGTTCTCTCCGCACAAGCCCCACGAGCTCATCTGTATCCCACTGACACTACACAGCTGTGTTAATGAAACATACAGCATCTCTTATCATTACACTTCTGACTTGTGTCCAGAGTTTACAAAAGAAACACGCAGTCAATAAACATTTGCTATTTAGTCATCACAACGTGACATCACATCTCAAACCTTTTACTTTTTTCTGTGTAAATTCAGCAGATACGACTCATGTTCAGCGCTGATACAGAGTTTAATGAACACCCGAAGGACTCGATCCTGACACAGGTTATTAAAGGAATAAAAGAACAATTCTGTCATCATGCATGGTGTCCTTCAAAACCTGGATGTATCTTTCTTCTGGGAACACTAAAGAAGATATTTTGAGAAATGTCTCTGTGGTTTTGTGTCCATGGGGTTCAGTGTTGTTTGATTATCAGCATTCTTCAAAATATCTTCTTTTGTGTTCTGCAGTAAGAAAGAAACTCATGCAGGTTTGACATGACATTAGGGTGATGATGACAGTGAACTATCTTTTTAATTCCTTTGGTAACAAGAAGCATTTTATCATTGTGAGAATTTGGGTTTTGCCTGTGTCCCAAATATTATGTGAAATGTATTTCAATGATTATTGTTCACGAATTATATCTAATCTTACTTGAGTTTAAGTGCTGACCAAGCTAACAGAATGTTCCAGAAAGTTTCAATGTTCTAAGAACATTGTCCTGCCTTTTGCTAACAATATTAATAGAGGTCTGGTATTTCTGAGAACAAGGAACTAACCAAGTGAATAATATTAATAGAGGTCTGTATTTTTCCATGACATATCTTACTTCCTCTTTTATGAATATAAGTATTGGACCTATACTCAATAAACCTTGGACTCTGATTGAACTGCACTTCTGTGTCTGTGTCATTCTTGGTCTCCAGACCTGAAACTGTGTGTTCCATCGACTAGACAAAACAAGTGATAATCTTACAATCATATAACAAAGATTTTGAAATGCGAATGTAACAGAAATATAGTACATTATTGTACCGCGGTACAGCCATAGTGTAAAATGAGTCTAATGAATATGTACTACTAGTTTTATTCTGTATTTGTGGTTTTATCACTTCAAAATCTAACCAGAAGAGGGAGCCACTGATCAACCAATAAACAGCATGAAGTTACTGGGAAACTAAAGAGAATTATGAATTTGATCTGCATGAACATATTATACATAATGAGATAAATTGAATCCTATATACATTCCTTATTTAATCAATTGTTGCTTCTGTATGACACATACCTTGAGTCTTGAATGTAAACTGAACATCTTGAGTGATGCTGCCTGGGAGAAAATATACAGTTCATTTAATATAATCCAGTAATGATCCTCTCATTCTGTGGGTTAAGAGGCTTCACTCTGCAACTAAACAGTTCATTTTACATTTACATTATAAATATATAGACAATGAGTTATATACAATGTGTCTTTCTCAATACAACAAGAAATAATGTTAATATTAATTTTGCTTGGTCTTTCTTAAGGCCGAAAACATATTTTACTCCAGTAAGGTAAAGTGGGCACAGAGAGAACCAGTGATGGGTGTAACCAGAGCCATTGAGAGAGAGAGTTCTGCCAACGGAAGTCCAAAACACTGGAGCGTCACGTGATTCATGGAGCCTTCAGATAGCTCCAGGAAGTTTTGTTTTCTCTTTAAATGCTTTTACTTCTTAATTTTTTTCTTCATTAAGTGGTTTTCGTCTTTAAATGGTAAGAAGTTTACCTCAGTTGGTCTGTTTAGTCGCAGCTCCATGAGTTACTGGTAACTTCGGGAACTATTGAAACTGTTCCATTGGAGTCAACAGAGAAGACCAACTCTCTCTCTCTCCATGGCTCTGGGTGTCACTAGTTACTAAGTAATCAGTTACAGTAATTTAATTACTTTTCTCTTGGAAAAGTAAAGTAAGGATTACTTAATTTTCTGTAATTTAATTACAGTTACTTCTGATGTAATTAAACTAAATACTGTGTGAAATATATGTGTATGCAATACTGGAATTGACATTAAAATGATAAGTCTAACTTTAAAATCAGTGCTTTATTGTGTAATTCCCATGTTTGTAATACTCGGTTAATGATCTACTTAGTGTAGTTCTAGATGATTTATTTGAGTGAATTGAGACTCGTTTCATGTCTATCCTTGAATCACTGAACTAATCGGTTGATGTAGGATATAAAAAGTCATTAGTAATAAGTCATTAAATACTTTTGGAGAGAGTCATTTGTAAAGTGATCTAACTACACTATTGAATATGTCATTAGTAACTAGTAATGAAATACTTTTAAGAGTAACTTACCCAACACTGAACAGAATAGAATAATGTGGAACTCTTCAGGTGAAAGAATGAAGACACCAGACAGATGTAGTTGGTTTGAATTCTTTAAAGGTGCATTCAGTAGAGTGTAATTCTTCTATATTTGCAGGCATACGTATGTACATCAATTATATACAGTCCTCATAGAAAATAAAACTAATAAAAAATAATCAGCTTTTGTACAGAAGCAAGAGAAACTATATATACATCTTTAATATCCCAAGGCATTTGGTACACCGCAGTTTCTCCCACCTTACATTATGCATTGAAATAACATACGTGAAAACATTCCGCATTCAAACTGACTGAAAAACAAGATTTATATGAGAGATGTTAAATCTGAAGACTACTCGGGTTTATTGTAAAGTGAACTGTAAACTAATGATGAACTGAAGATCACGTGAATCATTCGGCTCATGTTTAACCTAACGGAAGATGAAAACATGTTATGGTGTGTTTGACTTAAAGACAACCAAGAGTGTCAATAGAGCACACGATAACATGATACCATAAAAAACACTGTAACAACAATCTAATGAGAATCACAAATTTGACAATTTGATTTTGTAGCAAAATGACCTGCTCGTGTTGTCATGAGAGAACTGTGGAACATAAACACGCATGCACGCAAGCACGCAGTGATCACACAACATGCACAAACATGCCTGTATACTTCTCTCTCTCTCTCTCTCTCTCTCTCTCTCTCTCTCTCTCTCTCTCACACCTCACTCATCTTACATTTCTACACACAATGTAAATATATTTTTCTCTGTAGGTAGGCCTATAACTTTAAATATTTAAGAATAAAGCGCTCCAAAAAATAAATAACCACAGTATTTAAGTTTTTCTATTGCAAGATAGTAATTCATTTTCTTTTAAACTCTGTATGTGCAAGTTCTGTGCAACAGTGACTCTTCTTAATCTAAACAAACAAACAAACATTACATTCAATACTGGGAACTTCAACCGCAGATGAGAATCCAAACCCGGCTCTACAATCTCAACATTCCAGAATCTTTGCTTCGAGGTCTGAAGACGTCATCACACGCGCTCAAAAATATCCAATCGCAACCAAGATTGCACTTCAAGTATTCAAATAAAAGAGTCCCGTGTGTGTTCTGGAGTACCAGACCTCAGCCATTCACCGCGGTAATGCCAACACTTACTGAGGCAGGTGCACGTATCGCAACTTTGATTTGTCACAAACTTGATGTTTTTCTCAATCAAACTGCTTTTACTCCAACAAACATTCCAGAAAATAAAAATCAGCTTATTGTTGAGATTTCAATACCCTAGGAAGGTCAAAGCCAGTTCAAACGTCCAGTCATGAGACATGTGGTCCATGGGAAGCAGAAGTACAGACGTTTCAGTTTACAGTAATCTCTGGTGTGCGAGTTAAATATAGAAATAAGCCTCCAGACTTTCATCGCTCACACCAGAAACCAGCTTGAGTCTTACACGATGTTCCTCGGGAAACTGTAGAGTGCAGCAAGAGCCCAAAAACATCAATAAAAGGGCCACTGTCATTTGGACTGATGAGTCGAGGAAGCACCCACGAATCACACACCCGTCAGTCGGGTGCTTTGTAAACAGAGAGCGCTATAGCGTCCTCCATGAGATTAAACGTTTAAATGTAAAGTTCTTCCACGAACAAAGGAAGTCATTAAAATCACACATGTTTTTTTAAATGGGACAGGCACCGCAATAAACCTGCGACGCATCAAACATCTCCAAATGTGCATTTACTCAGCAGAAGAACACTGCAGATTCTAAAACGTAGTCAGTTTAAAAAGAATTTCGACTTGATTTAAAGTGAAAAGCGTGTTGGTATCTGATGCAGCATTGAGGTTATTATTCGCTCTCATGAGTCATAGAGTTATGCCCTTCTGTGTGTGTGTGGGTGTGTGTGTGTGTGCGTGCGTGGGGGAGCAGAGAATCATGGGAAATGTGGAAAACAATGAGAGAAAATGTTTTTCTCTCTTAAAATGTGAGTCACTGTGAATGCACCGAGCTCAGCAGCTCTGAATCAAACATATTAAAGCACTTCAGGACATCAAATATTTGACGCTCCATCAAAAAAACACATTCATTAAGGTCAGAAACGGTCAGGAAACGAGTCATGTTTCACCCCAGACATATAGAAAGCTAAAGAGATAACAATTTACATGTGCTTAAAAATAATAAAGCCCATTTACTCCCATTTACATTTTGCACCAAAGTGATTTTGACATTTAAACTTGTTCCCACCAAATGCTTGTTATGGAAATGAAAAATAAATCTCTTCTGTAATAATGTGAATATAAGTTGAAGATTATATATTCATATAACGAGAACGACCTTAATGAACTTTAAAATCCTCACTGATTTCTGAGTGAAACACAACTGGTCTTTCATGAGGTTTGAGCGTCTGTCAGCATGAGGCGTGTGAAATAAAGCCATTATAAAGAAACTCTTATTATTGCACAGAGAAACTTTTGGTAATCATCATGTCCTCTACCGGGACGTCAGAAACACAGTTATTAAATGACCGTTTATATTACAGGTTCAACTACTACACTAGATTTCTTTTGAGCGGAAGAGTGCAAGGGATGTGCATGTGGACGAGAGCGATAGAGAACCAACAGGTCCTCTCTCTCCCTCTTCCCTGAAGAGTTTAGTCCAGAGTCGCCCCCTGGTGGCCCTGAGAGGGAAAGACACTCGTCTTGTCTGCGAAGCAGCCCTGAGACCACTACGCTATAGGCCAAGTACGGACAAACAAACACCAAGAAATCTCATTCGTGCAAGCAAAACGTGCTCATCCTCGAGGGATGACAGCTGGTGACGCGTGTCGAGTTGCATTCACAGCGTGGATTCACACTCAACTTTGCAGGTTGTGATGGCGCCGCCCTTGCGGGTGAGCTTGAGGAAGCTGGGTTTCTCCGACACGGCGGATTCTCCGTTACTGGGGGACGTCAGCGCCTTTGTCTGCTCGCCCTTCGCGCCGTCGCCCTCGCCGTTAGACCCCGGATAGATGACCAGGAAGGAGGAGGCCAGGAAGCCCAGGAAAGATCCACCAGACGCCACCATGGGAATGACCCGCACGGAGCCGACAGCGTCCACCACTGCGCCCAGCGCCGACGCCACCAGAATCTGCGCGATGTACACTTGACACGAGAGGATGGCGCAGTCGATGCCAAAACCTCGCTTGGAGTTACCGGGACTGTGATGGATGTACTACAGGTAGACAGAAAGACACAAAACACAATCAGATCATTACACAGACAGATGCTCGGAACACATACAAGGTCAAGGATTAACATCTGCATGATGAGATTGTGATGAATGAAGACTCTGACCTCTTTCATGTCATGATACTGTCCGAGCAGAGCGTACGGACAGTAGGAGATGCTCATGGAGATGATTCCCATGCTGCTGATCATCACCATGGTGACGTAGACGTTCGGGAAGATGGCCATGACGGCCGTGCCGACCGCGAAGCCCAGGGTGCCCAAAATATAAATGACCTTAATGCTGAGGTTGAAGTTATCCAGGTACTTCTGCAGTAAAGCTAGAATCAAAAGAACGAAAAGTCAATCAACAGGAAACGCAAGGATGTGAATGGGACATAGACGTGGAGGACACTGACCCGAACAGATCGCAGCAGTGGTCGCATAGATCACCAGACCCCAGCAGCCCATCTGGACGCCCCGGTGGTAGTTATGAAGAGCGGTGGAGTTCAGCGGAGCCTGCGGAAGAAAAAAAAAAGTCACCTCAAACAAATGATGTTTTATTAGTTTGGGCGGAGCACTTGAAGATAACTAACCCAGCTGGTTTCCTATAACCAATCTCACCAATCACCCCTTAACCTCATTCTCTCTACATTTCTCAGCATACTTCCTCCATCCCAACTCCTCATCATCAACCCATTTTTACCGCAGCATAACAGGGGGGAACAAGCCCAATCAGGACAAGAGCGGGCGCTCCGAGTACGGAGGAACTACCAAGCTCGGAGCCCTCTCCCCAGGACAGCACGCCAAATACGCACACTATCCGTCCCCTATCATCTGTCCTTATTATCTGCGAGGCTAACCCATGCAGTTCTGAGTCAACGGGAAACCAGAGAACAGAAAGAGAACACATCTCTCACCGTAGGGTCTCCCTCGTAGATGACCTGTCCCATGAAGTCGGTGTAGAACACAGCCTCGGCGATGATGGAGAACCAGGTGACCAGGTGACACACACACAGCCTGAAGAGTTCTCTGGGCATCTTTAACATGGACATCCACAGCAGACGGACGGTGGTCTCCGTTTCTCCCTCCTCGCTCTCCGTGTCTCCGCTGGAGTTTGTGTTTCCGCTCTGATGTCTGGTCCTCTGGCCATTCTTCTGCCTCTGCCTGTGCCGTTTCTCTATCTCATAGATGTCGTTCATGCTGCGGGACGGTTTGATGAGGAGTGCCGCGTTGGCCCGCCTGTAGCGGTAGCGATGGGAGCCGACCCGGCCGTAGTACGAGAACGTGCAGGACGACTGTCTGTAGAAGGTGTGACGTCTGCGTCTCATGGAGGCATTGGTGCTGGATGGCTTCATGCACGTGCCGGGCGAGGTCTGACCGTTGAGTGCGTTCTGATCCGTGGGATGACCATTGGGTGGCTTTGATTTGTCGAGAAGAGCTTCCTCTCCGTCCCGCTCGGGCTGCTGCAGGAATGCCGACAGACGGCTGAGTCTACCACGCAGGAACTCTTGGCTGTCCACGCTGCTGCTGCGGCGCGGGGGCGACCCGTGACAGGATGAAAGGCGGTCTTGGAAGATCGAAGGCTCGATTTCATGCAAGAACAGAGAGTCGTGGTCAAAATGGTCCAGAGTGGCATCGGGCATCGCCAGAACAGAATCGCTCTTACTTCGGACGATGTCCACTTCCAGGAAGTCCATGTCCAACTCGCGCTCCGAGCGTCGGTCAGCGTAGAGGTCGTAAGGCTCGTGTTCGTGGATCATGTCGAGCTGGGACGGGTGTGCCAGAGATCCGGCGATTTTAACATTGGAGTGGGTGTCTGCCTCATCATCTAGACGATCCTGCTGAGGGCTGAATTGCTGTTCCTCGATACTGAAAAGATGTAGAACCACAGACACACTGAACAGAATCGCAGCAAAGAAGAACAGGATTTGCTCTTGAGACTTGAAGGTCCGACCCAGAAACGTGTGAGTCCAATCCAGCCCTCCCAGAGCATAACCCACCGCTCCACCCAGACCTGCAAACATGTTTTCATGAGCATTTGTTAAGAGTTTGCACGTTCTCTTGCAGGTTCGTGGTTTTTATATGATGTGCTGTACCTGCGGAGAAGGCGTGTATGTTGAGGGCCATATCTTGCTCATCCGTGTCAGCCACATCTAACAGGTACGCTCGTATCGGACCCTCTGTCGCATCGGCACAGAAATCCAGCACCACCACCCCGAGTACAGTCATTACAATCCCTATCGGCTGATTATTGGGAACGTCACTTATAGCAAGACCTGAGAGAGAAACAAACATTTCTTTATTTTACGCCATATCCAATTCATGGCAAACTCAGTCATGGTATCACAATGTTATAATGTACATAAACAATTTAACAAGATACATTACATACGAATAAAACACATACTTACATATACATTTAGGCTAAATATACACATATACTACAATAAAAAAAACACAATTTAAACCACAACCTCCCTCTTCACCAGACATAAAATACCTTCTCTACCCCACCACACAAAGTTACAGTCCTCCTTAAAGAAGTTGTGATTGTTTTTACTTTCCGCATTTTGACGCATTTCCATGTGAAATGGTATTTCGAAAAATAGTGGGCGTGGCTTTGGTCTTTCTCTGGTATCGGTTCCACATTTATGGAATGATCTGCCCGTTGAAACAAGATCAGCAGATTTTGTGTCCATCTTTAAGAATCTTCAGAAAACACGTCTCTTCAGTCAACACCTGACCCATCAGTTCTGACTTCTATCTCTTTTCTACTCTTCCAAAAAAAATACTTAGCTCTGAATACTGTGGTAGTTAATATGAGCCCAGTTTTCTTTTTATTGCACTTATGCTTTTTGTTGTCCTTATGATGTTCCGATTGCTTCCATTGTTTCCCTCGTTTGTAAGTCACTTTGGATAAAAGCGTCTGCTAAATGAATAAATGTTAATGTATAAAAACAGCCGTAGCATTTTGAAATGGAACTTGCAGCAGTTGAAGGGGAGGAGTTAACGGATGCTCTGCCCAAGCCGTCTAACATACATCATTACAGATGGAAAGGCACCACAGGACGGAAGTATATTTTCAGATTTTAACTGAAGATTATGATGGCACATTCATTTTAAAAAGAGAACGACCCACATTAATGAACTATTAACAATAAACGCTGAAATATTTCATGAAAAAATAGGAAGTGTTATTTTTAATTTCACTGGGACTTTAAAGCTGTAAACATATAAAGTATCAGTGACTCCATAAAGAAGTGATTTAATCTTTCTTGTCCAGATCACATAAAAAATTATTGAACACTACTTTTCCTCAGAGAGGGAAACACACAAGTGCTCACAGACGCACAGACGGGGCAGGGGTGAGTGAGTGAGTGAGTGAGTGTTATTTCAGTGTTTGTGTTGTCCTCTGTTTGTGTGTGTATGTCATCCATCAATATTTCATACAGATGCACACACAGCCTGAGGACACATGCCATACACACATTATTGAGTTCGTGTGAACTGACCTTGATCTCCTGCACAGCACACGCTAACATGTGTGTGTCCAGCATCAATTCAGTGCTTCACAATCTGACCAGTGAGGAACTATCAAGTGCACTAGCTCTGACTGTATACTTGATTGTTATTTCGAGTCAGGGTTAAATATAATATGGACGAACCAAACAATTGGATTAGATGAACTTAAAACATTCATATTCAGCCCAGCTCCTGTATGCTAAAGTATAGCACCCAAAACATCTCAGATAAACTCTCAGAGTAGAGTGAGAGATCAGTGTTGTGTGTCAGTGTTAGCTTGAACAGCACAGTTTCTCTCTCACAATGGAGTCGGCGTGCAGTCGTGGAGACAGGAAGTTGTTTCTGATAGCCAATGAAAGGTAAGAAAGGGCACAACAGGAAACTGTTTCCTGTGAACTTATTCCTAATCCTTTCCCATGTCACAGAGAGCCACACACACACACACACACACACACACACACACGCATGCACACAAACACACACATACGCACGCACACGAAAACACACACACACACACACACACGCACATGCATAAACACACACACTACGATTACATACACACACACACATGTTTCTGGGTCTCTCAGCAGCAGAAGTCGTCATAGTTGGCTAAACTTCTATGGCGGTGATGGGAGACTATATCAAATTTACATTTTCATTTTAATTTATGCGTTTAGCAGCTGCTTTTATCCAAAACGACATACAAGTTGGGTAAACAATGGAATCAATTGTGTCGAACATTAGAAAACTAAAAGCACAAAACCTACTACAGTGTACAGAGGCAAGTTTAGTTTATCTTAGCTTAAATAAGTATGCTTTTTTCACATAGGTATATGCCATCCCCTAGGATCAAACCCACAACCTTGTGTTGTTGCTCTCACCACTGAGCTACATGAAAGCTATGAAACAAATAGAACTCTACATGACTGACATGACAACATGAACATTTATGTCATAAACTCAAACACTGATACAGTCATTTAATGCATAATAAACGCATCATATAATGCACATGACTTGAATTCTGTAGTAATTTTACTGAGAGGAATATTATAATACTGTGCTCACACCCAACACATTAAAACAATCTCTCAAGCAAATAAAATGAGCCACACGGCTTTCTGTCTCACTTTTATAACGGTGATGAATATTTCTAATAATGATTTATACATATCACTATAAAGTGCTGTTGGTGTCCTCACAGAATCACTGAGCCGTCATGAACACAATGCAAATTAATGACATTTTGAGGTTTTATTATAAATGTCCAAATATTTACACACATACAACTATACTAAGAAGAATCTTAAAACGTTTTTTGATCATTTTATACCATTTTCTTTGATTCGATGTATGTGACTTTGGCATGTCCCTCACACTGCTCAGCTAACGTCATTGAGTGTAACAAACAAATCAAATACATTAGATTAAATATATATTGAATGTTTTTATTTTCCTCAGTAAGTTATTTGATAAAACGCTTTTAATTTAAATAAATAATTTATATTCTATTTTTATGATAATATGTCCCTGAAGTTGCTGTCCACCCTGTCACTATGGGATGAATGGACCTTTAAGAAACCATCGGATGTACTCGGTGACGTCCCTTCTCCATTTTGCCTTAAAACATCTGCACACACAGTGAGTATCTACACTTGTATTTCACAATTTTCATCATATTGTGTCTGTAGTCTGATGTTGTCAAGCTTAACATGTCCACCCTATCATAGGGATATATTCATTAATATACAAACATTTTAGAAATCAAAGACATATTTTAAACAGTGCACAGTCAGCATTAAAAGTAAATCACTTTGTACACCGAGTGTTCATTAAATGCAAACTTTTGCCAAAAATATCCACCCTGTCAATGTCCGCCCTGTCATCAACAAATATCATATAACATGAAATACTATATAATACAACAGTAATAATACATAATATAAACGTAGATGCAATACATGAGAGGAGAATATGAACTTTTTTGGCAACATTAAGCATGTGTACTGATGATGATCTATTTTGATTTACTTCACTTTGAAACTGTCCATAACAGGGTGGACATCTTTTGTTGTTTGCGCATATGGTGTCTGCTTTTAGATTAATACTAGAAAGTGTGGGAGCTCGACAAACATATTTTTCTAAAAGCCTAAATACAACAAATATTAAGTTATATGGAAAACCTCAGATTTGTTTTTTGAAAGTTGTGAAGTTTAATAGTAATAGTGACTGTACGGCACATGAGAATTCTCAATTTTTTTTAGATGCGTTTACCATGTTTACATAAAGTACCATGGTGTTTACCTGGAGCTCTGTAGTACTTTACAGAACATCATGACATTACTTTAAATACATTTCACCTAATCTGGAAATGAGACAAACCTTAAAAATCTTCTCATCATATGAACTCTTGAAATGTTGCTTCCAACTTGACATTCAAAAGCATTTTGTCCTTGCAATCTGATAACTCACCTATCAGTGAGCCGTTGAGGAAGAGGGCGACGCCCAGGAGCACGCCCACACAGAGTGCCAGGATGAAGGGTCGGCGGCGTCCCCATCGCAGTGAGCAGCGGTCACTGGCCGAGCCGATCAGAGGAGTGAAGATGAGACCCAGGATGGGACTGAGGAACCACGTCAGACTGTAGTATTGCTCTGGAAGACCTGAGAACACCAGAGTATGAAGATCAGCATCACAAACTACACACGGGTGTGATGTCACTTCCCACGAGTGAGACGCTTTTAAAGCACGGACCAGTCCACATTTCTAATAATATGGATGAATGAACGAGGGATTTATATTGCGCTTTATTGTGTATTGCTGTACACCCGAAGCGCTTTACAGTCTCTCCTCAAACCTCCACCGGGATGATGCGACGGCAGCCACAGTACAGCGGCACCAGTGCGCTCACCACACACCAGCTACAGGAGGAGAGGAGAGAGACATAGAGCCAATTCAGATAAATATTGATATGTATGAAACACAAACCAGGATTAATGATGTATATCACACATCACATGTGAAAGTCCAACAAACCCGAAAGAACAAAACAAGTCATAGATAAAAGACACGTGTGTGTGTGTGATGTAAATTGATTATAAATGTAAATGATTATTAATCAAACAACATCTTTCAAACTAATCAGGTTTATTTGAAACTGTAACATGCAGAAAGGTTTGTGTGATGGTTTGGTTTATGTTTATATTCATTCGTGTTATTATTTTACCGTCTCACAATTGCATAAAATAAACGATTTGTTAATTATGGTTTTATGTTCATTTTATCAAATAAACAATTTGTTGAATGGGTCGCGTTTGAAGAAACCGTGCAGTATTCTTAAAAAAGAATATTCATACTGTTTTGTTAATAGTTGCTGACATTATCACCTTAAAGAGTCTGCTGGCTCCACTGGACCTATTTATTCTGTTCCACCTTAAAGCATGGTTTAAGGTGGAACAGAAGACTCTCACACTACTGTATCTTGTAGATAACCAGATTTTTTTATTGAAATGATTCATAATTGAGATGATATTGTTTTTAATGCTTTTGACAGAAAGATAACAGATGAAAGAAATGGGTTTGGTTAAAGTCATGACTGCCGTTGTTCTGATTGGGAATCGTTTGGTTCCACGTGACAATCAACAGAGTTCTTGTGCGTTTGTCCTCAGGGTTTCCCACACTTCAGGATTTCTGATCGTTATCAACATGTTGAATATTTACGATTCGCGATCGGGGCGACTCCGATGTTCTTACGATCAGGTTCATTCACTCTTAACACACGTCACACCACAGGGAAATCTGATAAGATCATCTGTAGAGCCGATAAGATCATCAGGACTTTACCTAGGACTGTCTGAAGGGAGAAATCAGACCGATTATCTTGTGGTGAGGCCCCGGCATAAGGATGCCATAATAGGATTACCTCTCTCTCTCTCTCTCTCTCTCTCTCTCTCTCTCTCTTTGACACACGCACACACACACACACACACACACAGAGAGAAACAAACACACACACACACACACACACACACATTAACAAACACACACACACAAACACACATGCCTGCTTGTTATGTAAGTGATGAGGTTTGAGATGTCGGGACACCAGTAGATACGTCACAGAACAACTTCCCACAGGTGTGTGTTTATGTAAGTTTGTCAGGGGTCAGTAAACGTTCAGCGCTGGATTCTGAATCTGATCATCAACATATTCAAATCGGACCAAAAAACATTCTTCACATGCTTTTCAAACAATCCACCAATCTTTCCCAGAAAAACAAATACATTCTTCTAACACTTCGACCGCTGTTCACACAAACATGTATTCGGAGAGAACGAGAGAGACTCAAGACATGTGTAGAATACACACTATATCCTCGTTACATCACAGGAAGTGTGTCATGAAATGAGCCAGCGCACCTGCTGAGAAAACTCTCAAACATCTCATCAGAGTCACAGATGACCTGAGCTTCACCTCACGCAACCACCAACCTCTTCCCGTCACCATCCGCAACAAATCCACTTCCTCTTCCTCACACAAATACAGGTTTGATATATATATCAACACAAACCTTACGAACAAATATCTGAATCGACTGTTAAGCAAGTTACTTGTTCTTGGAAAAATCTGTCTAGTTAACATCCAAACAGGACGTGGACATTTCAGTAAATAATGACGGGACATTTCGCTTTCCCACCGAGTCAAAAATGACCAACAATGCTGAGAGCCGAGCGCGTCGACCGGAGGAAGAGAAGAACGGGGGCGGTCTGTAAATCTCACGCTCTTCTGTCTTATCAACAAGAACACAAACAAACTCCCTGTCTGCCCGTCTTATCAGCCACCCAAACACACAACATCAGATTCTCACAGCGGACCTCACAAAAAAGATGCTCGCGCTGGACGATGAGTGTAGACACAACGCCAGAGAAAGAGAGAGAGAGAGAGAGAGAGAGAGAACATTATTAGAATTTTATTCTAATGTTTGTAACTAATGAAAGTCTCTTGTTATTTGTTCAATGCCTTGGCAATCATGCCAATAACATACCTTGAAATTAAATGAGAGAGAGAGAAATAGAGAGAAAAAGAGAGAGAGAGAGAGAGAGATAAAGAGATTGAGAGGGAAAAAGAGAGAGAGAAAAAAAGAGAGAACGAAAGAGGGAGAGAGAGAGAGAGAGAGAGAGAGAGAGAGAGAGAGAAAAAGAGATTGAGAGGGAAAAAGAGAGAGAGAAAAAAAGAGAGAACGAAAGAGGGAGAGAGAGAGAGAGAGAGAGAGAGAAAAAGAGAGAGAAAAAAAGAGAGAAAAAGAGACAGAGGGTCAGCTGTGTAAAAGACAGGATGTGTAGGATTGGTTCTCTCAGGCTCTCAAGTCTGTTCATCACGTGCAAAACAACATCAAACAAGAAGAAGAGCAGATCAAACATGGACCAGACTTCAGCCTGTCGGTCACACTAGGTGATCCAGGACCTGAATGAGAAACCCAATCCCCCCTAAACTCTGATTGGTCCGAAATGCAGCAGATGGCAGAATGAAATATTAACAGCAGCTCTCATGTTCTGTTCCACCTCAGCGTGTGTCCGGAATAACGCTCCGTCCCGATCCGGCTCAAACACAACCGTATTAATTATTCAACACACATGCACACGCTCACACACACACACACACATACACACACACACACACACACACACACACACACACACACACACACACACACACACACACACACACACACACACATACACACACACACAGATGCACACAAACACACACACACACACACACACATACACACACAGGTGCACACAAACACACACACAGAGAGACAGACGGACGGAGATGAGTGCTTTTGGATTTGCTCAGCAATCCTGACAGCTAACAGACTGGTCTGAGATCAGTATTTAGCACCTGACAAATAACAGCAGCCGCTTTCGCCGGGTTCTTTGTTCAAGGCCTGCCCAAGAGGCCATATGACTGACAGGTAAAGCAACCAATCACGGTTGGTTTTGTGCCATGTCATGCTTATGATGTCGACATGACATGCAAAATATGATTATCCAAAGCATGAATGATCGTCATTAATATTAAAACAAACCTGTGTGTGTCTCAAACATCAAACCTCTCTGCTTTTTGTCTGGTCAGTGATCTGCTTATGCTGAGAGACATGAAAGCTGCCAGGTTTAATGACATACACACACATGTCTGGTTTATTATCTCCGTGGGGACAGTCCAAAGGCATAATCATTTTTATTAATGTTTTTTGTAAATATTGTATCCGCTAACCTAACCCCTAAAGCTTAAGATCATATAAAATGTACAGAACAAAAAAACAAATATTTTTCTATGCTTTTTGGACACGGGGACCTCAATTTTGGTCCCAACGGTGACATGAGTCCCTATGAGTTGGTGTGTATTCAGTTTTAGGTCCCCACGGAGATATAAAAACAACACAAATACATTTTGAATTTAGAAATGGAACTTGCAGCAGACTGACAGTTGAAAGGGAGGAGTTAACAGATGCTCAGCCCAAGCCATCTAACTTGCATCATCAAAGATGAAAGAAGAGGAAGTGCATTTTTAGGTTTTCACTGAAGGTTATGAGGCCTCACAATTTTAAAAAAGAGAATGACCCACATTGATAAACTATTAACAATCAACGCTGCAATATTTCATGAAAAACAAACAAACACAAATGTTCATTCTGAATCTTTGACAACCTTTTCTCCAATGTTATTCAAAACAAAGTCAAACACTCATTCTAGTTTCACGCTCTTCAGCGTCAGTGTGTGTTTTTGTTGTGAACTTTATGAGTGAAACCACACACGGAATAACTGTGGATTGTGTTTGTTTTGTGAATGCTTGAAATCCACGAGTTGTGAAAAGCAAAATTTCCTCACGATCCTGCACATTCCAGGCTGAAAACACAACATCCCTCTTTCAGTCCGTCCGGCTGAGCATTGTGGGACACACGCTTCAACCCCAAAAACGTAGAGATGTGCAGTGTCACACATTCCTTCAGCCTTTGTCATGATCTCTACGACTGCACATAACTGAAATAACTGCTTTCATACATTGTGGGGTCTCTCTATACATGTAATGATTTTTATCCTGTACAAACTGTATGTTGTATCCTCTAAACCAGTGGTTCTCAACAGGGGGGACGGGGCCCACAGGGGGACCCCAGTTGATTTCCAAGGGGGCCTCTAGATGTCCAATATTTTAAAATGAGATAAAATGAGCATTGAAATACATGAAAATACAAGATATTTATTTTTATTTGGCCATTTTTATCATTAATTGATGTTTTTCCAGTTATTGTTAAGCACTGTTGGGTTGAAATGTAAAGGGTTGGGGGGCCTAGGATATAGTTGAATAAAATTGCCTTGAGAGTCAAAAAGGTGGAGAACCCCTGATCTAAACCAAACTATCACACAAACCTTTCTGCATTGTGACATTTTCAAATAAACATCTTTTGGATGAAATCACATAGTGTCGTGTCATATTAGATCAAATCTTTTGCTTTACCTATCTGTAGCAGCACAGGCGTGACCAGCGCCGTCTCCATGGCGTAACAGAACTCTCGTCCAAACATGATGGCACCGTGCATGATCCACTGTCGCAGCGGGATACGATCTATAGATCCCTCGCTGATGGTCTCCTCCTGACCTTCCAAATCCCGCCCTCCAGCTCCTCCTCCGCTGGCTCCATTAGCCCCGCCTCCACCACCTGAGCGGCCGCTGCGTTTCTGCACCGCCTCGACTGCCTGAAGCTGCACGCCATCCGCCTCGCTGTTCTGCGGGGCCATCGCCGTCGCCGGCATGCACTCGCGTCACACTCCACGCAAATCAGAACGGAGGTGATCCGACACGGAAAGCAACAGCAGCTCCGTGTCCTGCGGGTGTCCTGGTGTTCAGAAGCTCCGGCGAGGATCAGACTCCAAACTCCAGACGCTCGCAGGTGATTTGGTTGAGGCAGATATGACCCGATCATGAGGTCATTCACTGTGATACGAGTGTGTGTGGGTGTGTGTTTATGTGGGTGTGTGTGATGTGCACGTGTGTGTGTGTGTGTTTACTGTCTACTGGAATAAGTAAAAATCCATATCATATGCCATTCAGTTAATACCAGTTTCATGATTTGTATGGAGGCGGTGCTGTAGAGGGAGGAGGGACGGATGAGGGGTGTTGGGCAGGAGAAACCAGATGGAGCGCCCCGGAGAATCCCCATGGAGTGACCGATTAATCTGACAGACAGACAGACAGACAGAGATGGAGAGATTCAAATTCAGAACGTCAAAGAAATCACAATAGTTCTTCACAAAAGAACATCTTGATGCAGTGTGTTTGGCTCACGGCGCTCCTTCAAGCCACACATCTTAAAGGGGTCATATGGGGTGAACAGGTGTTTTTCTGTGTCTTTGGTGTGTTATAAGTTGCCCATGCATGTATTAGACACGTACAATTCCAGAACTGAGAGTGTGGGAAGAAAAGATGCGTTCTATGTAAAAGAATAAAAAGCGAACACCCCCCACAAATCTACATCAGTTTGTGGTCTGATTTGACTAAGACCGCCCAAATGTATACTCAAGTAAGTCGGTGTACCTGTCAGTACAACTGAAGAGGAACCTGATGTTCCAAATATGGTCAGAGGCGTTACATTTCCCTCACAAGCTTGCATTTTTCCACCAATCACTACACACTGGTGAACTTTCCAATCAGAGCACACCTCACTTTTCAGAGTCATGAGCTTTGTTAAAAATCTGCGTGTTTCAGAGAGGCGGAGCAAAGAGGAGATACAAACATGCACAGTATGTGGAAAATAAAGCGATTATGAACTGTATGATCATGTTAACACATTGCATGACATCTAAAAAAAACATAATATTCATTTTAGCCATGTCATATGACCCCTTTAACACACATCCTTCATGTCTGTATAACACAAACCAGTCAACATGTGAAACTTCTGGTGCAAAAAATATAATATGACCAATAATAAATCTCTAATAATATCATGACCTAACATTAAACTCATCCCATACTAAAAACACATGAGCTTCACCTGTGCAAGAACATTTAAAACGTGTGGTTTTAGAACATTCTTGTGTGAATCTCATGAAAATTTCCATGTAAAAACCCATGAGACCACATGTTAAAGTGTGATGAT